>JAKSZP010006801.1:0-132737 GCA_022478985.1 Massospora cicadina
ATAATGTTAATTAGAAATCTTAACGCTAAACAGGGATTAATTAATGGTACAAGGTTAGTGGTAACTCACTTGGGTACATCATCACTGCTAAAATTATTCACTCTGATAAAACTGTGCTCATACCCCGGATTAACCTTACACCTTCTAATACTACTTTGCCTTTCCAAATGGTAAGAAAACAATTCCCCATAAAAGTTGCTTTCACTATGACCATTAACAAAGCACAAGGTCAGATGCTTCAAAGGGCAGGATTGTATTTACCAGAACCTGTTTTTTGCATGGTAAGTTATACATGGCTTTTTATGAGTCCATATGTTTAAAGATATCTTTGTTTGTGTTGAAGATTCATATGGGCAAAAAGTGAACAATGATCACATCATAACCTCCAACATTGTTTTTAAAGAAGTTTTGTGAAATTAATTAAAAAAACAAATGCATATATAGTACTGTATATAATGTTAATATTATTTATAATAAGACTGATTTTGTTACTATTTTTTATAATAAAATATTTTGGGTTGATAAATATTTACATTTACTTATTTCCACTTTATTATATTATGTAACTGACCACTAATGGTGCGAAGTATTTGCACAGGTCACCTAGTATATATATTGGTAGATGGCCATCTATAAGTTTAGGATTAATTAAACCTATCAAATCAGCCAAAAACTACTACCCATTCGTCCAAAACTAATTGGACCTATTGGATCAACCTAAAACCACTAAACGCTTGGCAAGACCAATTAAACTATCGAATCAACCAATCACTTAATACTTACTATAATGTTTAACTTGATAATTAGACAAATGACCACCAACCGCTTGACAAACCCATTTAAACTATCGATTCAACCGAATATCAAACTGCTCAGATGTATCTGTATACTGATTATCATTAAAAACATATAAATTTTCACTTGCGTATAAAACGGGTTATTTTATTATGAGATTAAAAATCTGACTTCGAGGTGCACACGGACCTCCTCCTGACTACCTAGGTTAAATTTTCAAAGCTCTACGTGCCGTAGTTTTGACTGGGCATCGCGCGCACACACCCACACTTGCCTTTAATATAGATATAGAGTGAATTTATTATAAGCTGGATCGATCATCATAATTATTTATCCGCATCTGATCTTTATAGCTCATATTTTAAGAATTATAGTTATGTATCTATGACCAAACTGTAAAACAGCACGTGGAATCTTATTCAGAGAAAAAAATATAGTTACAAACTTATAAATAAATTTTAGTACAAATTAACCTATTCAAGATATTTAAACCTCTCTTCTTACAATAAAGCGTAAAATCTGGTTATTTTAATACAGGAGTGGTGAATAACATTAGTGTTTTGAGTATAGCCTATAATCTAATAACTGTTTAAGATTGACTCGGGACAATAAATTTTATTTTTTTAAATATCTATATTGTAATGTAACGGGCTATCTATAATCTATAGTGTACGGACTAGGCAGTATGTTCATCATCATATAATGTATATTTATGAACATTTTTCAATCAACTTTAAACTTTTCTAGTTGATTTGACCAATTCTTTAATATCTAATTTAATTTAGATAGATGTAAAACCATTGTAGTTTTTATATATGTGTGTGAGACATTATCTTTTATACAATTATATAAAAAATAACCAAACTTAGCAAATATTTTCTATGAATTAGGAGAATCAACGTAGGCAGCTTTTTAAGTATTTTTACTATATAAATAAAAGTTAAATATAATATACAAAGATGGTACATATTTTATTAATAGGAACCATTATATCATTTCAGCTATGTGGTTTGGACTTTTTTCATTTAATTTGATAGGCTCAATAGTTTTGACAAAGCTTGATGGCTGTTTGGGTAATTTAGTAGGCTTAATGATTTTGGCCTAGTGGATGGTAATTTGTTCAATTCGATAGGTTCTTTATGTTTGACTAAACAGTTGGTTGTGATTTGGTTGATCATAAGCTCAAGTATAATATGTTACATAAGGTAGTGTGTCAGTCATCAGTACACCAATCGCTTTGGTAAAACCATTTACCCTATCAAATCAGCTAAATAATACCAACTGCTTAGCCAAAACTATTGAATATACCAAATCAACCAACTAGCACCAACTGCTTGGGCAAAACCATTGAACCAAATTTCTAATATATAATGCAATGAGTAGTATTTCAGTCATTATTACCACCAACTACTTGGCAAACCCATTGAACCTAAAAAAAACCAAGTATTATTAATTGCCTAGAAAAACCATTAACTATCAAATCAACCAACTAACATCAACCACTTGGGAAAAATCCTTTAAACATACTTCTAAAATATAATGTGGTGGGTAATATTTTAATCAATGGTATTACCAACCACTTAGCTAAAGAAAATCAACCCATCAAATTAGCTAAATAATACTAACCATTTAGCCAAAACCATTGAACCTATATTATATAATATAACATGATAGGTAGTATGTCACTTATTAATCATCTATAACAGAATTATATGATCTATACTACACAGTGCATTCAAAAAGTTCTGGGACTAACATTTTAAAGACACAACTTTACAAATAAATAAACTTTCTTTTATCATAATTTAAATGTACAACCTTTCCCTCTCTATACATATTTATATTGCTAAAACAATTGTTAAAAGGTATGCACATAGTTCCTATTTTTTATAACCATGTTTAAACCAGCTGTCACATTCTTCTGAATTGTCTCTACTTTATCAAAAGGATGAACCTTCAGTGCCACCTTCAGATTAGAGAACAGAAAGAAGTCAGACAGAGCCAAATCTGGTAAATAGGGTGGATAATTATAATCTAAAGGTGGCACTGAAGGTTCATCCTTTTGATAAAGTAGAGATAATTCAGAAGAATGTGACAGCTGGTTTAAACATGGTTATATAAAATATGAACTATATGCATACCTTTTAACAATTGTTTTAGCAATATAAATATGTATAGAGAGGGAAAGGTTGTACATTTAAATTATGATAAAAGAAAGTTTATTTATTTGTAAAGTTGTGTCTTTAAAATGTTAGTCCCAGAACTTTTTGAATGCACTGTGTATGATATCTATCTATATTAAATGCTGTATCATTTATGCCCCCTCAAATGTCAGCAACCCATAACTTATTGCCACAGATGAGGATGTGACTGGTGCTACTGGTAATTTCTTAACCAGTGGAATGAACCAAACAACCCCCAAACAGGTGAAGGTACTGGTAACAAGCCCACCTCAGATGGGGATTATCTTGGCCCTTATATAGGAAAGGATGAGCTAAGATATTTTAAGTCAATTCAGCATGACATCATGAGCAATAATTTTCAGCAGGAGCAAAGTGACATCATGAGCAAATATAAGCCCTGCCATATTGAAATATTTTATATCTGAGGATGATGTTACCACCAAAATTCTATATAAAAATAACCCCATTTTATACCTTTGGGGATCCAAAAAATTTCATTATACTAAAGAAAAAACAATGAGCAAATCAAATTATTCTGATATAAGCATATGAGGTTTGAAGATAAATATTACCAAATCTGTAACAATCAGGTTGAACTGATTGTTACGTTTTTGACTCAAGACTTGGATTTTCAAATCTTGAGTCAAAATGCTATTTTGGGATTTTGCGGGTCATAGTGGGTTTGGCACTGGGCTGTGCCCTTCCTGAGCAGTTCTTTATGCTCTTAGGGGAATAAAGAATAGTGTGGGAGGGGCTCCCTAGAAGGGCGACCTTTTTAAGGTCAGGTCACAGATTCTGAACTCAGTTCAGAATTCTTCATCATTTCCCACCCTTACATGGATCTCTCTGGTGGCTCTTGGGCTGCTCTTGCCTTGTCTTACCTGGTATCCCGTGGTCAACCTAGTTTGTATCCTTAACAAAAAGTTGGGATTTGGTGGCGAAACAATCCTTCAAGTACTCTGGTTTTTTTTTCTTGTGTTGTTTGCAGTGCCCTATGTTATTGGGATTAAATTACTTAACATGTTTATTTTCATTAATAAATAAAACAAGGCAAATTTTGGGGCCAAAATTATTGCTTACCTGTGTCATATTTTCTCATTTTCAGATTTTTTCTAAATCTGAGGTTAAATTGGTAAGTACTTGGAGTCAAAACTCTTAACTCAAGGGAACCTCATATCAGGCAATCTTTAGGCATTAATTTTAATACACTGATCCTAAGGCAAGATGGTGGTCAAAAACTGGGACGTTTTTGGTTATTACAAAATCTGGCAGTCATCCTTTTCCAGAGTGACTCAAAGTCACAATGCTAGGCGCATCACAGGAGCACCATTGTTTGATCCTAAAGTTAGGAAGGGGATTACCAAATTTGGTAATCAATCAATATTAATTAAAGCAACAATGGCCCAGAACCCAGAAATGATGCCTAATACAAAAGCTCTTGAACATCCAGGTTCAGGGGTAACCACCACTAGATAAAGCTTATGGTTACAGAAAATTGGCTCAAAAAATAAAGATACAAAAGCAGCAGTTTGATGATGTATTACTAGAGGATCTTAAAGAATCCTTTTATTAAAACCCCAAATTTTCAGATACTTTATGATATTTTATTTAATTTATATCTTGAAATCCCTATGAAGCATAAAACACTTCAAATATATATCCTGAAAACCTTTCTATAGAATCTTTAGTTATTCCTTTTTGGTTGAATTTGTCTTGTATCAAGTAAGTAATCACCAGTAACCAGTCTTGGTGTCAGGATTCCTACCTGAATTGGAGATTTGGATGTGTTGACTGAAGTTATTGATCCCAATCTAACAAAATAGACCAAACATTTATTGGGGATAATCCCTGACAAAAATAACAGCCTTCCAACATTGGGGATCAACCCCAACTTTCGCGGTTAACTATTGCTCCCCCAAAGCTTCCAATCTTAGGGTTCAAACCCAATCCATGCAGCAAGAAATCCTATTTAACCAAAATGGCCATTCTGCTGCAGGGCCCCTGATTGGTAACAAATATAGATCTTAGCTTGGATTGCTTGGAGATTTATCAAAAAATTCCCCAAACTCCCATATAGTTTTAATTCTAAGCAAATAAAGAGGCTCACTTATTTGCCATTTTATGACAAATTGACCTACCTCTAATTACTTAGGGATGAACACATATTAGGATTTACCACTCCAGGCATAGTATCCTGAGTTTAAACTTTTTGACCAAGAAAAGTAAAATGTATAATCCAACAACCAGAAGCTTTGGGTCCTATGGCCTCAAAAATTAAGAGATACGTGGTATCAACCCCTGTGGTCCTGGCAAAACTTGTGCTCTCTGCCAGGTCTACCCCAATTCCTGGTGAAAATATAAAGCAAACAAACAATGGAAAATAACGATTTGGCTTTGGAAAACGCCGCAATTCATGAAGACACTTGTCTCAACAACTGGGCAATCAATATGCACATAGGAGATACAGCAGCAACCAACAACATTCTAATTTCCCCCATCATTAGAGGTGACCATCCACGCTCTGCCCGCAGAGCGGTATCACTTACACTTATCAGGCTTCTCTGAAGCCCTCCAGCTCCTCTTATCTGGGGCCTTTGTCCATGAGGCTGAGATAACAAAATGGGCTCTTGCAATATTGGCCCCTATGATGATATTGGCCCAAAGTTCTGTTCTCAATGTAGATCAGGTTGGTGCTGAATGTATGGAACGCTATCTGCGTCACTTTGTACATCCCACTTGTACCATCTACTCCGAGTAACCAGGTTCCATTATCATAAATTACTCCGCTATTTGAAGTTAATAAAGACAATACATTCACACCTCCAATTCTATCAATCTGCCTCTCAGTTCAGCATTGAAAACCAAGAGCTATATTAGAACGTTGCAGCTCAATAATGAGATATGAGACGTTTTAACCCGTTTGGATCAAGATATTATGAGTTTCATTCAAACAGAACTCACTAATCATTTTAGTTTACTAGAGGTCATCATTCATAATTAGGTCACTTATTGTGTCAAGGTTGGATGATTTAATAGTGGAAACTAATGCCAAAGATAAGGCTGGGCGACAGGAGGCCCAGAAGGTGAAACTTCAGGCTCTTCCTGACCTGAAACACACCTTAGACCAACGCTGAGTGCAAGCAAAGCATGCCCAGTTTGGTATGAATGGGGTGCAAAACGCACAGCCTCTTATCTCAGCCCAGGCACTGAAACAAACGATTTACGTTACAAATGAAGAAAGTTCAAATCTGTTAATTGGAGAGCAAGGGTTCAAATCCCATTCAAGTTATGAAATCTTGATATTGGGTAAAATACAGCTTTAATTGATTATTTAAGTGAAGGCACTTTTGGTGTATTTATGAAAACGGATGGAAGCGTTTGTTTATTGGAGCGTCAAGGCTTGGGCACACTTCTGCAGAACCTTAATTTCCCCGACCCACTTTAAATATGTTTTTTGTGACCAACATTCCTCGTTGGTCAACTTTCTTAAATAAATTTATCCATTATTTTACGTTTTACTAATGGTTCCTTAGGCGAACTTGGTGGTGGACCTCTTTGGGGAGGTCTCCAACTACGTGGGCCACAACCTCTTATCACAATTTACCAAAATCCCAGGTGCTCCCTTGGGACGCTCAGGTCCCCTCCAGATTGAGGCACCCAAGCCTACTAGCGCCAAGTTACACCTGATTATGGACTCCCCTCTGGGGTCCACTCAAGCTGTGATGTTTCTCACTTACCTGGTACTATATGTTGCACTCTACACCCTTGCCTGGGGTACCTTTTACACAGGCACTGTTTGAGGTGCCTTATTTCCCATTCTCCTAATGGCTAGTTCCCTGGCAATATGGGTTTGCATCCCACATCACCTTGCTTGAAATGAGAGTTACAGACACTCTCTTGACATTAGTCGACCAACCCTGTTATTATACGTGCATGAGAATTATCCATGTGGGACTTTTGTTATTAGTAAATTGGGTGCGCTGGCCATTTGTCACTGCCACAATGGTGCTCACCACAGTTTTCTCGTTTGATTTGGTATTGGTGCATCTCAGCGTTATTCTTGCAACTACCAATTGGGAAGTGCCCACCCTTCCTGCTTGTACCTGGTAGTCTCAGACTTTTTGCAATCCTGTTGTCATGATTCCCCGCCTCTCTCCCAAGATTTACTCAGAAATTCAACAAGCCTTGGCTTCCCTTGAGCCAAAACCCTCTTTAGGTAAAAATAATTTGTCTAGTTCATGTCCACTTTCATGAGGAGTGGATCTGTTGTCCCTGTTGTCTCCCAATGCGGGTGACTGGGTTTTTGTGGTATTTCACACCCAGCCGCTCTTGTGGCAAACAGTGGAGGGCTTGGAACAGGTCTTGGAGCAGAATCGACCTGATGAAGCATCCCTCCATTCCTCCTTTAAGTTCTTTTTGCTGCATCAAGTGGGTCAGCCAATGAAAGCATACTTAAGTGAATTCTGTGAAAAAGCCCAGGCTTTGCCATTAACCAATGAGGTTAAAACATCATTTCTCCATTTGACCTTGGACATATCAATGCAAAACTCCCCAATTTGGCATTCGCCCCCTTCCAACTTCGATCATCTTGTCAAAATCCTTTGGGGTAGTTTCCCCGCCCCAACCTGGAAGGGGCCAGGTAATTTGGCCATCATTGGATTGAATCATATAAATACAGGAAGCTGAAAAGTTGCTCGCGCCTCTTAAAATGAGGGAATCTTATCCTTCTAATCCTATGAGTTCTTTTAAATTTGGAACTGTACAGGGGTCTAGCCCTGAGAATGAAGTAAAAGTTTCAGACAATTCCACCAAGATGATGTCACCCATGGTCACCCCTATAAATATCGCATCCTCAACTAGTGATATTTCCTTGAATCGGGAGATGCTTCCCACTGATTTCCTCCCCATCTCAGCAGAAATTGGGAGCATCAGAGGGTCTGAACCTGAATTTAACCAAAAAAGGACTCCATTATCATCTTTTCTCCCCAACACGTTTCTGAGGTGTATGCTGATGCATTGGTTCTAGGCTTGGGAGTGATGGCCCTGGATATCAATGCACACCAAACCCTCAGAATGAGTGTGGGTTCATTGGAGCCTGAAAACGCGTTTTATAACGTGAGCAATTTATCCCAAACTGAGCCATTTATATACTCATATGGTATGGATGAGGACCCAATTTTGGTATATCAGATTACCCCTGAGAACCCTCGTTTAGCCCCTACCATGATTAGGGGTTCTCAGGAAGTGGAAAAGGAACTTCGTTATAAATATAAAGATGTATATGCACCTGCAGAAGGTGTGGTGGGATATGTGGCCTCAGTAGTAAGAGTGGCCCACTATCCCTCCCCCTTCTATGATTCCAAAACATACCCTGATGGCTTGTTCAAGCCAGAGGAAGAATTTTCTGGTGAGATGGTGGCGTTTTCTGCTTTGAATAAATCCCATTCTGGATACTTCTTATTGACTGCTACCCTTACATCCTCTTATGGAAAGTTCAGCACAACTATTTTGGTGGATACTGGTGCCTCAAATAATTTTATTGACCAAAACCTTGCTGACTACCTTGAGTTGAGTTACTCACCAGGTGGTATGGTTAGAGGTGGGGCATCTCAAGGTATCCCCACACTGAAGTCTTTGGGTTAGTCGATTTCCAGGGTGGTTCCTATCTATTGTCCAACCAATTTCAAGCTATCAGAAACCTCTTGTTCCCCATTATTTTGGGTGTTGAGTGGTGGCGGAAGTTTGACGTCTGGACTAATTTGAAAGAAAACACTCTATTCTTGTCTTTGATAACCGGTCACCAGTTGATTGTTCCTTTGTCTGAGGATAACGCCCAGGGCAAATTACCTCACTGGCCCAATGTTCCCACTCCTTATCTTGCCCCTTTGCTGAAGCCCACCGTGGGACTTTCCTTACCTTCTTGTTTGGAGGAGTTGGCATCTCTTTTTGATGCAGCTTCATCTAGTACGCTACCAGAACATTCCAAGTTTGATTGTAAATTTAAACTCACTGTGGATCTGGTGCATATTTCTTCCCCCATATACCCATTGACTGTCCAGGAGGAAGAGGTTTTAGATGTATGGGTGAAGGAGAAGTTGGCCAAAGGTTCCATATTTCAGCGTACCTCCCCTGTTTGCTCCCCACTTCTCTTTGTGGAGAAGGCTGATGGAACTTTACATCCTTGTGTCAATTATGGAAATTTAAACAATGTGACTGTACCTGACCTCCATCCCATCCCTTTAGATTTCCAGATTGCACGTTATGTGGAAAAGGCAAAAGTTTTCTCCAAGTTGGACTGCCTCAATGCGTTCAATCAAATCCATATAAAGAAGGGCAAGGAGTGGTTAACCACATTCTGCACCAAAAAAAGGAATTTTCCAGTTCCGGGTTATGCCCTTTGGGCTTAAGAATGCCCCTGCCATCTTTCAACGCCGCATTAATGCTGCGTTGGGGGACTTGTTGGGGGTATGCGCGGTTGCCTACATGGATGACATTCTGGTGTTTTCCCCCGATCAGGAGTCACATGCAGTACACCTTTGACAAGTGGTGGAGATATTGAGTGCCGCTTACCTTACCCTCAAGATTAGTAAATGAAAATTCTTCAAGTCCCAGGTTATTTTTCTGGGCAACGTCGTTTTTGACGAAGGCCATATGATAACTCCAGACAAGGAGAAGGCTATTCGTGAGTGGCCTACCCCCACCTCAGTCAAGGAATTGAGGAGCTTTTTGGGGACGTGTACGTTCCTCAAGAAGTTCACACCCAATCTTTCTGAGGTGGCAGCACCCTTATATAAGGCGAGTGGTGCCAAGGTGCTTCAGTGGTCCCCCGTTTTGGAGGATGCTTTCCAAGCAGTGAAGCGAACCCTTTAATCCACATCCATCCTTCGCCATGTTGACCCTGTAAAGGAGTTCATTGTGTCCTCAGATGCTTCCAACTTTGCCATTGTGACTGCCCTGTTACAGGTGGGTGAAGATGGGTCTGAGCATCCAGTGGGATATTTTTCTAGAAAATGTTTCTGCATGAGTTAAACTACGCCGTATATGACAAGGAGTTATAAGAAGTGGTGGGGGCGCTGATTTATTGGTGTCACCACTTACATGGCTCCTCCCAACCATTCTGGGTATGCACAGACCACCGAGCCTTGTTGTACTACCATGCTTCACATGTTCTAACACCACGTCAGACCCATTGGCATGAGACCCTTGCCCTATCTACATTTTCCTATGAGTTAACCAAGGGCAAGGAGAATGGTTTGGCGGATGCTTTAAGCCGCAACCCTTCTTTAGCTTCTGATCCAAAGGAGGTAGAGATTTACAACACCCAGTTGATAATTTTCCACTGAGTATGATTCTGTCTCAACTTCCTAATTCCAGGGTACATACGCCAGCGCTCACGCCTCTGTAAAATGCAGCAGAATATAGTATGTTTAGAAAGGTAGTTCTTTCTCAGCTGTTATCAGCTGAATATACTGTTGTTCTCGCTAAGAGCACACTGAATCAGGAGGACTTATCCAGGGGTTATCACATGAAGGATGAGATGGTATGGTTTCAAGGGCGCCTATGGGTTCCTGCTGGACCACTGCGCCTGGAGATCATCCAGAACCATCATGACGGAATCACTGTTGGTCATCCTGGGAAAGCAAAGACCTTGGTGTTGATATGACGCACTTACAATTGGAAGGGCTTGCCTGTTCAGGTGGGGCGATACTGTAAAGAGTGCCTGATCTGCAATCAAATGAAACCCAATTGGCAACCTTTAGCAGGGTTGCTGGTAACAGTCCAAAGGGATGAAGGGCCCTGAACTTCCCTATCAGTGGATTTCATTGTTGAGTTACCAGTTTCAGATGGGCATGATGCAATAATGGTGGTGGTGGATCACTTTATGAAGTTCGCCCACTTTATTCCTTGCAGAACAACCATAACTGCTGCTGAAATGGCCAGGCTTTTCGTCGCCATGTGTGTGTGTGTGTGTGTGTGTGTGTGTGTGTGTGTGTGTGTGTGTGTGTGTGTGTGTGTGTGTGTGTGTGTGTGTGTGTGTGTGTGTGTGTGTGTGTGTGTGTGTGTGTGTGTGTGTGTGTGTGTGTGTGTGTGTGTGTGTGTGTGTGTGTGTGTGTGTGTGTGTGTGTGTGTGTGTGTGTGTGTGTGTGTGTGTGTGTGTGTGTGTGTGTGTGTGTGTGTGTGTGTGTGTGTGTGTGTGTGTGTGTGTGTGTGTGTGTGTGTGTGTGTGTGTGTGTGTGTGTGTGTGTGTGTGTGTGTGTGTGTGTGTGTATTTGCGCTTCATGGGGTTCCTCAAGAAATCATTAGTGACTGGGGACCCCAGTTCACCTCCATCTTTTGGGAAGAGTTGTGTAAAACTCTTTAGATTTGCCCCTGCCATTCACCTGCCTATCACCCCCAATCAGATGGGCAGACTGAGCGAGTGAAACAGTGCCTGGAACAATTTCTGCATTGTTACACCACCGCAGACCATTCAGATTGGGTTCCTCATCTTCCCAGGGCCCAGTTTAGCTACAACAACACTTTGCATTCATCAATCGGTTGTTCACCTTTTTTTTTGGTAACCATGGCTTTAACCCTGCTTTTAACATGGAGCCTAGCTGTGGCTCCAAAGTGGAAGCGGTGGTGGACTTTGCTAAGACCCTCAAGAAGGTCCATCAGGGGGTGTCCACAAGTTTGGAGGCGGCTATGCTAGTTTATAAGGAGAACGCTGATGGAAAGTGTCAAGTGGGTCCAGCATACAAGGAAGGGGATCCCGTGATTCTTGATTCTTGCAACGTTCCTATTAAGCAGCCATACAAAAAGCTGGGTCCAAAAAGGATTGGTCTTTACCATGTAGTTAGAAAAATGGGTCATGCCTCATACCAGTTGGATCTTCCCTCAGCATTTCAGATCTTCTCCATCTTTCATAAAAGCAAATTGACATTGTTTGAGGGCCCTCCACCTGTGGCTCCCGAGGCTTATCTTGTGGATGGGGCGCCAGAATGGGAAGTGGAGGAAATAGTAGCCTCTCGCCGGGTTAAGCGACGCCTTGAGTACCTGGTATCCTGGAAGGGGTTTGACGCAGTGGAGAACAGTTGGGTGCCAGCACGGGATTGTGTACATGCCCAAGACCTGATTGAATCATTCCATAATTGTTTCCCTAAGGCTACAGGATCTAAGCCTAAGCCAGCCGTTGCTGCTATGAAGTTGCCACCAGCACATAAGAACTTCTCCTTAGCAAATGCCCTTGGAGGGGGGTGGAGCCCAAGAAGGAGGAGAGGGTAATGTCATGGTTGAATGACTTAATAGTGGGAACTAATGCCAAAGATAAGGCTGGGCGACAGGAGGCCCAGAAGGTGAAACTTCAGGCTCTTCCTGACCTGAAACACACCTTAGACCAACGCTGAGTGCAAGCAAAGCATGCCCAGATTGGTATGAAAGGGGTGCAAAACGCACAGCCTCTTATCTTGGCCCAGGCACTGAAACTAACAATTTATTTAAATTTAAATTTATTGCGGGGAAGGCCGACCATGGGATGGACAATTCCGAATATGACTCAGGAAAGACAAACTAGTACCAGGGGAGGCACCCCAGAAAAGCGATGCTATCTCTTGTTGCCAGCGGGAACGCCACTTATGGGGAGGGGGAGGGAACGTGTGAAGGGGCCGTAGCCACTATTGAGCACGTGTGGAGGAAGGGGTCTGATTTGATGAACCAGACTGGGAACCAGGAGGAGACCAGCTGTCAGTGACGCGGTGGGAGGTATCCAAACATTCACAATTGAAAGTGGTCCACCAAATGAGACCGGAATCTGTGGACAGCTTCTGGGAGGGTGGGGATGGAGCCAGCGATGGCATCCAAGACAATCGTGTGGATAGTCCACATGGCGATTGCAACCACCAGAGCACGGAGGGAGGGTGGAAGGGGGGAGGCCATTGATGAAGCAAACATATCTCTTGACAGACTGAGGGATGCGTTTGATCCTGGCCCAGAAGACGTTGAACTTCGCGCCATATCACTTTAGAGGTGGGGCACTTCTCCAGGCGGTGGAACAGCGTTCCATACTGGCCACACACGACACAGGATGAGTATAAAGTGTTAGAGCGCTCAGCTGTACGATACACCCGCCTCAGGCAGCGCCACACATGGGAGCGGACTTGAGGCTGCAACAGAGGATGGTGTGCATATTTCCAGATAGTCTTTTGGGTCTCAGTGGAATAAGGGATGTCCATCATGTCCAGGTAGTCCACCC
This sequence comes from Massospora cicadina, assembly GCA_022478985.1. Lineage (NCBI taxonomy): Eukaryota > Fungi > Entomophthoromycota > Entomophthoromycetes > Entomophthorales > Entomophthoraceae > Massospora > Massospora cicadina. Next base: position 13,210 of record JAKSZP010006801.1, read on the forward strand.
TGGATAGGACATGGGGTCGAATGGGGATCACGCCATCATGGATGGGTAGCCCCTGTACCTCTTGTGTGAACTGAGGAGAGGGGCGGCCTCTTCAGGTTGTATGTCCGCTAATACGAATTCTCCACTCTGCGCTTCACATGGAGAGTAGGATTCGTTTGTAGTGGGTTTTAGTCCCGTGAGGACCTGTGGCCAATGTGTGTGATGCGAGATATTTCATCAGGGAGTGGGGGTTTGATGGATTGTTGAGGCCCAAGGCTCAGGAGAAGTTGGAGCGGGCCGCGCGGGAGCAGTGTTGGGATGGGAGTGTAGGAGCAGTGACAGCCGCGATCCAGGTGCCCAGGATCTTGGCAGCATGGGCTTTAAAGTCAAGCAGGCCCATGCCACCTTGATGATGAGGGCCAAACATGACCTCTAGCCGTACTGGTGGAGGGCGGCCTGACCAAAGCCATCCTTGCAGCAAAGCATACAGGGATTTGAAGAAGCTTGGGGAGAAGGGGATGGTGTGGGCTCTGAACCAGACTTTGGATAGGAGCATAGAGTTGGCAAGAACAACCCTGCCAGTAAGGGAAGTAGGGTGGTCTCTGAGGGAGGCAATGTGCTTTGTCATGTTGTTTAGAATACGACTCTCCATTACTGCTGACGCATATCCGCCTGCCTCCATCCACACGCCCAGATGGCGTACCGGTCCTATGGTAGGACGTGGCACAAAGGGGAGCACCAGTGGAGCGGTGTGTGTTGAGTTAGTAAGGCGTGGACGTGGGCGAGCAGATGGGCCAGGTTGGGAACTAATTGCTGGGGCCCAGCAGTTCTGAAACTGACCAAGGAGGATGATTTCGGTTTTGGAGGTGTTCAGTGCCGCGTTGCTTACCCGGGAATATTCCTGGATGAGGGCTTCAAGCGCGCATGCATCTTTGTTATTAGACACCCCCACCACGCAATCATCTGCAAATGCCATCATCTTGACTGGGGTTTGGCCTGGCACATGGACCCCAGTGAGTTGGGCATTCACATTTCGCAGTAGTGGGTCAAGGATGAAGTTGTATTAGAGTGGGCTGAGGGGGTCCCCTTGTCGCAAGCCCCTTTGAGGGCGGACTACTTCCATTAGGAAGCCTGGGCCACACACTGCCATTGTCGCAGATTCCGTGAGCAGCATTACCCAGTTTATGAAGCGAGGGGGGTAGGTGGAATTGATGGAGGCAGGCCCCTAGGTATTCCCAGTTTACTCTATCGTAGGCCTTTTGTTGGTCCAAGAATACCAGTGTCCCAGAGGCTGTGGACTGACATGCATTAGCCACGGAGTGCACGTTATCCCAAATTGACCTTCTGGGGATGAAACCAAATTGTTCTGGGGAGATGGTGGCAGATGCTACAGTCCCTAAACGGTTAGCCATGATTTTTGTTAAAATTTTGGTGTCTGTGTTTGTTAGAGAAATGGGGCGCCGGTTGGCTAAGTCAAGCTTATCCCCTTTCTTGAAGAGTGTGACAGTAAAGGTCTCATGTCCTCCTGGTAGGAGGCGCATTTCCAACAGGCTTTGGTTAAGTGAGGCTAGCAGCAATGGGGATATATATTTAAAGTACTTTTTATAGAAATTCATATGGAATGCTATCTGGGCCTAGGCATTTTCAGTTTGGTGCACCGCGAATGGCTGTCCATAATTTGTTCAGAGTAATCAAATTCATTATTTCTGGGTATCAGAAAATGGTGCAGATGTGGGCTCGGTCAAGAAATTCTGCCATTTCAGCCAGCTGAATTGATTCAGCTCGGTATAACTTGGAGTAATATTTTTGCATTTCAATTGCCACTTTGGCCAGTGTGTCCACAATGTAATTATCCAATCTTTGCACCTGTGTGCAGGCCACGCTCTGGCGTGGTGCAAATTTTTTTAAAGAAGTATGCAGTGCACTTGTCACCTTTAGTGATGCGTGTGGCCCTGTATTGGACACAAACCCAATGTTTGTGTTGCCTTTCGAGTGCGTTGAGGTGGGTGGCTGCCTCCACCCACTTCTGGCCCCATGCAGGGCTGTATCCTGTGGCTGGAATGTTGGACTCCAAGTGGGCCAATTCCACCAGAGTGCACGAGATAACTGCCAATGTGGCTCGTGAGCATCTGGAGGAGAGATGGTGATAGTGGCGGATGGTGTCCTCTTTGAAAGTTGCCCATGTGGAAATGGGGTCCGTGAAAAATGGTGCAACAAACGATTTTGCCAAAGTTTCTCTTCCACCCACATGGAAAATCCTGGTGACGCGAGCTCGGGGGGGGGGGGGGGCGGATTTTGCACCAATGTGGGGCCTTTGCAACTGTGACGGGTAAGTGGTAGGTTATCGAGACCAGTCGGTGGTTGGAGAATTCCATTTTCATTGTTTTGAAGTGGGAGATGTGGGGTTGGAATTTTGCCAGCGTTTTATAAGGTCAATGCGGGTCCTGGACCTTAATTGGCCGTTGTGGACATGGGGATGCATCATGTTTTTGAGCAGTGGGGCATGTTGTGGCAGCGCATCCATTAACCCAAGGGTGGCTTTTAGAACGCATAGTTCTACATGGCCCTGTGGGGCGTGGGGTGAGGGAGGCCACTGGTCCATTGGTGAGGTTAGCCAACAGTTCATGTCACCAACTAGGAAAGAATCAGGGGGTAGCGGGAGGGATTTGACTGATGAGAAAAATTCCTGATGCTCGTGTGCACTGTTTGGGGCATAGATGTTGACAATTGCGTGCACAACGTCAGCCCATGAGAAGGTGATGATGAGCACTCAGCCATTTAGGAATGTTTCTGAGGATATGAATTTGAAAAATTATTTTTCTGAATTAGCACCCCACAGTGCTTCGACCAAAAGGATAGGGATGGGAGGAGCATTGTTTTCCAAGCTTCCTTAGAACCTCATGGACAGTGGGACTCCTGGATGGCCAGGATATCCACAGGTAAACTGTGTTGTAAAAAACTCAGTTTCCTAGCCCAGGATGGGGAGGCCTTGAGTCTGGCAATATTCAACATCCCTAGAGTGAAGGTTTCCCCCATTGCACCTTAGGTGTGAGGGGGTGGGCCCCCGGGCCCACCAGCCTCTTCAAGGTCCCCACGGGCTTTCACAGCAGTGCAGGTGTTAGCAGCAATGCTATCGGGGTTTTTGTTAATTTTTGCGGAAAGAGTCACATTGGCTTTGGCCTTCACTTTTTGTTTTCCCGACGTCGGACGAATTTTTTGTGGTGCAGATGAGTTTGGTGCACCGTCGAGTGGGTCAAAATTTTTTTTTTCAGTTGGGATAGGTCCCAAGTCAGTTTTGACTGGAGCTTGGGTGCAGCGATTGGGTGAGATCAAATCTCACATCAGATCCTCAGATTGAGTGGCCCACTCAGCATGGGCTTCCCAATCTGATTGGATGATGGATTCCTGAGTTGCTTCCACCGCGAAGGTCTCCAAGTCCTCCTAGCGTTGTGAGTATGGGATGGCGGTGGTAGCCTTGGCCGCTTCCTTGGCCGCGGCCCTATGGGCCTGCTTGGCCTTCTTCTGCTCCTGTGGGGAGATGGGCTTTACCAATAGGTAGCAGCCTTGTGCTCCCCACGGGAAAGCCTCCTTGGTGCTTGCAGTTGGTTCGTAGTGCGCCTCTCTGCTGGCCATGGCCACCGAGGGGTGCTCTTGGAATGTGACGCCCTCCTTGATAGGGCATGTGTGCGCCTTATGGCTGAACGCGTCACAGTGGGTGCAAATGGGGGGCGCGCTGTCCACGGTTACCCGGAATGGATGGGGGGTATGCCCTGCAATATCAATAAAAGTGGAGTGCGGGATCTGAGTTAGGTCCTTCACAATCTCCTCAGTTGGGGTCAGAACTGCGATGGCTTTGCCGGTGCACAGGTGTGGCATCAGTGTGAAGCGTTGCATTTTGAAAGATTGTATTTCGCCATATATGGCAAGACCATCTTTCAGGTGTTGCTCCAAAATGTCACGTTTTACCGTAGTAGGCAAAAAGTCAAATGTGAGGAAAATTTGGTTTGATTTTGTCCATCAATGCATTTGGTTTCAATGACCCATTGCCCTTCGGGGAGGTCAACCACTATGCACACCGCTGCAGCCTCATCTGCTGCTATTTTGCTTTTGAAACCTAGGTCCAGCCAACCACATGACATGGAGTGAGGTGCAACGTACACCGCGGTCAGGAAAATTTTGTGTACATCTTCACAAAATTTTTCCCATAAGGCCATTTTTTGGATGTCCAGATACACACGGACTCTGAATTCCACCGACAAAAGTGGCTAGGAGTGTGGCGTGTTGATGTACTGGTTGCATTGTGCTTGCCACATGAGTATCTCCAGGGAAATTGTGACCGCCGGTTTTTTGAGATTTTTGTCTATTCCGCCGGATTCTCTGGGGCGTTTTTGAACGTTGGAGGCTGCAGGCCTTCCTCCTGCTCCTCTTACCTTGCTTGCCCAACTGCTTCCTGACATGGGCGCAGACTAATCTCCTCTGTGAGATTATCAAACTAGATTTAGTCTTGAATTGAATAGGTTGCAAAAGTGTTTGCAACGAGAAAGAAAAAGTTTTTTGAAACGAACAATTTATGTTACAAATGAAGATGGTTCAATCCAGTTAATTGGAGAGCAAGGGTTCAAATCCCATTCAAGTTATGAAATCTTAAGATTGGGTAAAATACAGCTTTAATTGGTTATTCAAGTGAAGGCACTTTTGGTGTATTTATGAAAACGGATGGAAGCATTTGTTTATTGGAGTGTCAAGGCTTGGGCACACTTCTGCAGAACCTTAATTTCCCCGACCCACTTTAAATATGTTTTTTGTGACCAACATTCCTCATTGGTCAACTTTCTTAAATAAATTTATCCATTATTTTATGTTTTACTAATGGTTCCTTGGGCGAACTTGGTGGTGGACCTCTTTGGGGAGGTCTCCAACTATGTGGGCCATGACCTCTTATCACAATTTACCAAAATCCCAGGTGATCCCTTGGGCCGCTCAGGTCCCCTCCAGATTGAGGCACCTAAGCCTACTAGCGCCAAGTTACACTTGATTATGGACTCCCCTCTGGGGTCCACTCAAGCTGTGATGTTTCTCACTTACCTGGTACTATATGTTGCACTCTACACCCTTGCCTGGGGTACCTTTTGCACAGGCACCGTTTGAGGTGCCTTATTTCCCATTCTCCTAATGGCTAGTTACCTAGCAATGTGGGTTTTCATCCCACATCACCTTGCTTGGAACGAGAGAGTTACAGACACTCTCTTGACATATTGTACCCTCAAGTTACAAGCTGAAGTTGATATCTCTAGCACCTCTGTGGACGAACGCCTCTAATTATTGGAGTAATTGATCTATGAAGTACATGATGGCTAGAATAGACTCCATTCATCAGGGCCACAAGGCGTGCTTGGTGAGCGTAGACCCCCCAGTTATGATAGGCGTGATGGTGAATGGGGACTCCCTGGTTGTGATGGACAGGATGGTGGATAGGGACCCCCTGGTCATGACGGACAGGATGGTGGATGGGGACCCCCTGGGCCAAGAGGACCTCCTGGACCTAGTGTTGACCCAGGAATCCATGATGAACGCCTCCAGGCGTTAGTTAAGCAAGTTAAAAAATTTTGATGTCAAATTAGGACGCATCACCCAAGGAGCCCAAATAACACAGGATGGAGTTCCTCTATCTTCTGAAATTTCCCTAACTGCTCATCATGAACGCCTTGGGAACTTGGAAGCCCTACCTGCTATGGTATGTGGGTTGGAGCAAAGATTGCTTGCCACTGAGTAACATCAATATGAACTCTGAGATGCCACTACTTAGTCAAAAATGATATGCGGCAGTTAAAATAACTTGTCGCCATAAAAGCAGCTCTTTATGCTGCTCATGAATAAGTAGATTTAGTAATTAATGATATTAACGACCTTCAAAGTCAAGTGGATGTGCTTCATCCTCATGAGTATTCCTGAGATACCGCTTCTTTGTTAGGTGAAAGCGCAGTCCCGGTGTCAATTCATGTCATTCAGCCTCCAACCCCCAAGTGGTACATTTAAACCCTCGTTTAAGGAAAATTACTTCCCCAAAGGGGAGCATTTTCTTTTTCTTATAATGCTAAAAAAGCTCTATGGAAGAAGCGACCAATCACCAATAGCTCAAACACTTGACAAACTGTCTTAATTGCATGGCTCAAGACATTATGGTCATCATATAATGCATTGCTGTACGTGGAATGAAGCCAAGCCTGTCTTGCTTCAGGAATTTGGGAGTGATCTAACCTTATATAACCAAAAACAAACCTTTATGAGAATAAGCCTTAAATGGGGAGAGACCATCAATGAGTTTGCGCATTATTCTTTACCTTAAGGCTCAAACGTTGGTTGCAGGGAATCATCTTATGTTAGATTATGCTATCACTGCTTTGTTCTTGGCATTTAATAAATGTCTAATATTATACTTTATCTTAAAGCGGTGAAGTCCAACTTGACACCCCTCCTCCATATCAAGAAAGCTATTTTTGTTATTTTCTGAAAAACTACATAAACCCGCTGGGCCACCACATTTTAACAACAATAAGCCCTGGCCCCAAGTGTTAGATGTTACACCACCCAATTCTCCTACACCTGAATTATACTGCACCCATTGCAAGAGAACCAACCACAATGTAGACTTTTGTAGCATCCTTCAATTTAATACAGCAAAAGATGAGTCAATGTAGGGAAGGAGGCTCCCTATGCTGGCAGCAACAAGTGCTCCAAGACCCTTTTTCTAGCTCTATCTTTATTCCAAGCACCTCGGGATGTTTTGTGTTAGCTGCGCCTGAAGAAGTTGACTTATCTCTTTTTATTTAGGGAAATAAAAATCTCCAGCTTTCTTATTTTTATGCTGGTCAGTTACCCAAATAAGTTTTGGCTGTCAGCTCCTCTATGGAAATCCAAGAATTGGTAGATAAAACTTTCAAAGCATTGAGCAGCCCCCTGAGCTTGGCTTTGACAGGATACTCCACTTGATTCCCTACAAATCCCTAATAACAGTTTACTAGCTGTTAATTCCCAGTTCAGATCTTTGGTTAGAGTAGAGGTACTCATACATAAGGTTAAAGTCCAAGAAATAATTAAAAATGGTTCCCCAGTTAATGTTATTTCCTCCAGACTTATTGAGAAGATAAAATGGCTCCAAACTTGATTCATAAAGCTGAATATGGAATGGTTTGTAATCAGTCAACTGGGGTGAGAGGGGCATATTCTGCCTTACCCCTCCGATTTGAAAAACTCTTAATTACTGCCCCAATCATTGTGTTATAAATGATAACTATGTGTTGCTTATTTAGGTCCAAATGATTTGGAAGTTTAACTGCATCATATACCATAAGGAAAATACCTGTCCCTACTAGGGTATCAGATCCCGTTATTATTTGAGCTCCCCATCAAAAGTAAAGAAGCCTCAAAAATGGATATGCCTCATCAAATATCCGTCCTCCATATGTAAAGTTTTGTATCAAGTCATAGAGGAAAAATCAAGTTACCCCTGGAAACTGTGCATGCCAAAGATGGGATATCTCTTTATGTTCCTATCCTATCACAATATAATCCAGCTCACAAGTTTTTGTGGATATGAAATCAAAATTCTCACCCCTCCTAGTCAAGTTTTGGGGCTAAGTGGACATCAAAATCCTTCAAAGAAGCGTTAACCTTCCCAGGAATATTTGGATCCTGCCTACAGATAATCTATCTCTATTCTATAAGGGAAATTAACAAATGAAACCTATAGTCCTCAGTATGACCCTATTGCTAATTTAAAACTATGTCCAATTAAGATTAGTGCTGCGTGAGCTGTTTTGACTCTTTACAAGATTTAGGATTTGATCCCCTACCCACCATATCTCTAGTCAAAAGTAGAATTGGAGATAATCTCACCCCTAATGAATACCAGAACGTCAAAGTCCTCCTTGAGGAGTATGGCAATATTTTTTCACAGGACCAAGTGACTATGGGAAAATGTCTGGGTTATTCCTCAAATTGATACTGAGGCTCACCCTCTGTTTAAATCCTGTTATAACTATAATCCTAAGTTGAAGAAGCTCACCATCTAGTACTAAATTAATTTGAAGAAGCTCAAGTGGCCTTAGAGTTACTGCAACTGTTGGAGGCTGTTTACTAGTGCCTTCTAAAAGCCCATGGGCTTCCCCACTCCTGTAATTCAGAAGAAGGATGGCAGCCACCATGTTGTCATGGATTATCGCCACCTCAGTTCTATCACAAAAATAGATAGCTATCCTCTGCCATGTATAGATAATTCCTTACGCTTGATGTCAGGATCCCATTATTTCTTGACTATGGATCTTGCCAGAGGATACTGGCAAGTTAATTCGTCACTGGGGAATTGTGAAAAGTGCGCTTTAATTACAGGAGAAGGACTATTTGAGCCCACTAAAATGCTTCAGGGGTTATGAAATGCCCCTCCTACCTTCCAACGCATCGAGGATGTATTCTTAAGCGATTTAAAACGCTCCTGTGTGCTAGTTTATCTCAATGATATTACCATTTTTTTTTGAGAACCATTAATGAGCATCTAAATCACCTCAGGCAAGTCTTTCAGCAGATACAACAATCTTTGTTAAACTAAAGCCATCAAAATGCTCCTTCTTTCAGAGTGTAATGGATTTTTTGGGCCATAAGGCAAGTAAAGCTGGAATATCCCCAATGGACAACAAGGTCCTGGAAATTGCTAGGATTTCCCCCTAAATCCCTCTGAGACGTACAAATTTTCTTAGGGATGGCGGAATATTATTGCCAGTTTATTCCTCACTTTACCAACACCTCTGAGCCTCTAATTTATTTATTGAAGAAAAGGATACCCTTCCTATGGAAAGAAGAGCAACAGCAGGCCTTTGACCTTCTATGCGTCTCTCTCTCTCACTCTCCAGCACTTATTCATCTGAATTTCAGTAAATCCTTTCTCCTTTTTACCAATTTTAGTGATATATCCATCATAGCTATACTATCCCAGCATGACGAAAACTTATTGGACCATCCCATCGCCTACTATAGAAAAACCCTAACCAGAGCTGAACGCAACTATAGTGTTATGGAATGCAAATGCTTGGCGGTACTACTGGCTATTAAGCATTTCTGACCTTATTTATACTGGAAACATTTCCCCATAATTACTGACCATGCTTCTTTGTGATGGCTACAGAAAATGAAGGACCCCAGCTGGAGATTATCCTAATGGGCATTAAAACTTAAAAGCTATGACTTTTCCATCATCCATCAACCAGGGCCCATACACCAAAGCGCAGATTGCCTATCCAGGCTTCCCATATTAACTTTAACTGACTCTGAAGAGGACTAACTCTACAACATCCTAACACAATTGCATTTATGGAAGAACAAATCCCTAATCCTTCAAAAGAAATTAGCAAAAAATTGGTAAATATTTAAGTAAAAAGGACCAATTGTACAAACTGGTGTCAAAAAATGGGTGCCTATGTTTGACCTTCATCTCAGACTGAAGTCATATTAGAGGGGCATTGGCAAGTCAGCCATGGTGGTATTTGGAAAACCTACCAGTGGCTTAAGACTCAATGTTACTGGGAAGGAATGCTTGTTTCAATCCAGGATGTATTAGAGTCCTATCTGGTATGCAAAAGTCAAGCTGTACCTAATCCCTGATCTCAACGTCCAGTGGTTCCACCATATGAACCCTTCTGTACTATTAACATTAATGTTGTGGGCCCTCTCCCTTAAGCCTCCAATGGTCATTGGTTCCTACTCCTAGCCGTGGATCAAATAACTAAGTGGATTGAAGCTGTATCACTATCCTCTGCTTTAGCAAAAGCTACAGTTACATTTTTATATAATTGGATTATCACTCAGTATGGGTGCCCTAACATAATTTCTTTCTGACTTGAGCAAAAAATCCGATTGTCACTGGTGAATAATTTGGCCAAACTGAAAGGAACCACACTGGTATTATCTACCCCTGCCATCCTGCAACCATTGGAATGATAGTGTGGTGTTAAAATCTGCGCCGCTAGATGGTAGCTCACTTCTGCGCCATAACTTTAACTGCACAGCTTCTTGTTCACTTGCGTTGATTGCTTGAAAATAAATACACTGGGGCAATAATAGTATGAATACTATTATTATTGTTTATTGACCAAAAGCCACGTTGAATAATGGGTCCAACGCTAAACAGGTGCTTCTTCTTATTGAAGATATTTTTGATCTGGTAGGGAACAATTCCTATTTTCTTCACGCAGAGCCAAGCGGAGACTTGATAAAAACAACATAAGGATATCTGATCCTTGCACTATTATCCCAAGATTAAGTTGTACAACCTTTGTATAAACAACTAAGCTATTATCAAGTTTTAATCTAATTTTACTAGGGAATATTTGGGTGTTTTATAGTAAAAATTTACATAAAACTTTTCAGCTGTCTGCTGAGAATTATTTGCTCTCCTATACTGGTTTAGCCCTCAAGTTTTAGGCACCAAATCTTGTTGGGTATCTTTGACTTGATTTTCTTAGACAGCATAATCTCCAGATTTTTGGTAACCCATTTATTTTGTTTTAGATACTTAAAATCAATTGTTTTGGCCAATGACGATCCTACCATTTACCACCGGCGTTAGAATGCTTAGGTAGTTTCCAGTGACTCCACATCCATTTGCTCTAAACGATTCACAATAATTCAACTATTGGTTGTTGTTCCCTCATCAAATTCATACTCAATTTCTCAGGGATTATAGACGAGAATATCTTTAGTTGGCGACCACTGCTGAGATATTAGATCATTTACTGCAATAATTCAACTATCAGTTGTTGTTCCCTCATCAAATTTATGCAAATTATCATCAGGGATGATTCCATATGATAATCTCTTTAGTTGTGACCTTTATAAAGATATACAATTGTAAATATTTGTCAAATTCATTTTTTGGTCATTAGGTTAAATGTGGTTAACTGAAATTCCAACCTATCCCCCTTCTTGACCAGATTATCCAGCGGAAGATAGAACTTCAGGGATGGAAGCTGCCTTATCTTGTGCTTGTATTCAGATATCATATCTCTATGACCTCAGCGGAGTTCAGCTCTGTCTGCACTCAGCGCCCATATGCTCTACTCAGCTTGACGACTTCTTATCCTTGGTTGCTACCCACTGCCTCCTCTTATTGAGAGCAGTTCCCACAACATTATGCCACGCCAGTCCCATCTCTGCATCATTGCTAAGAGATCAACTGGTCCACCTGTACAAACCCCAGGACGGGTTCCCAATGGCACCTTGCCATTCAACCTGTACCAACTCCAGGACAGGTTTCAACATCTTGTTGATAGGGACTATTCCAGTGGATCTAGTTTCAGCCTGTCCTGATCCTGCCAATCACTTGGGGTCGTGCCCAACATTGTCTTTCCCTTCCTCCACGCTTGGTTGGTGGAAATATTGCTAAATGCATTCTTACATGATAAAAAATAAATTTTCAATATATTTCAGTTTTTATATTTTTTATGCTTCTTTTTTATTTTTATCTTATTATTTTATTATTTTTATTCTATTTTTTTCCATATATCATTATTATTTTTTCCTCTTAAGTCCAATACTTTAAGTACTTCACATGGACTCTATTGACTATGTGAGCATCTTCAATATTCTTAATTGTATAGTCATCATTAACTGACTTGGCAATAATTTTGAATGGTACCATCCATAGGGCGTCCAAATTATTTTCCTCTTGAACCCATGGGTATCAAAATAGGCTACCCTATTACCCACAGGGTATTCTTTCAACGTAGGCTGATTCTGATTGTCCACTTTCTTTGCATTAATTTTTGTTTTCATTGTCATTTCAAATGCCCAAGATTGTAATTCAATCAGGATATTGGCCAGTTGGGATAGATATTTGTTTGGCACTCATCCCCAAAGATGGCTCCATTACTAAATAAAATATTGGTGGCAATGCGACTTCCACCCATGTAAAAAATTGAATGGCGTTTTCTTTGGCGCAAATGGTAACTGATGTTATAAGCAAATGTGATTGAACTCAGATATGCTCCCCAAGCTGAAGTTTTCCCCATGACCAACTTTTGTAATATTGAGGCTAGAGTTGCATTTAACCTTTTCCACCATTTCATTCATTTCTGAATGATGGGGACGGATACCACACCTTGTAATCCCATTAATTCATTTATCCTGGAAATCACATATGAAGTAGAATTGGTTCTGTTATCACTGAGGATAGGTTGGGGGCATCTGTGCCAATAGATCACTTGGTCCAGTATAAACTTTGCTGTTTTCATTGCATCCACTCTACTGAGGGCGTTTGTTTTGACCCATCAGATTAAATGGTCTATTGCAACAAATTTTCTTTCACCTCTATTACTGACACTTAATGCGCCCATAACGTCTATGGACACTATATACCACACAAACCAGGACGTACTAGTTGGTACCCTACAAAGTTCTTGTGTGGCTTGTGGAAGATGACACTCCACACAACAGGCTAGGTAATCCATGACATCATAGTTGTTCAATTCCCATTAATAATACTGGAAAATATGATACACTGTCTTCTTTAGGACATCATGGCCGATGACCTTATGAGCGGCTCAAATCATTTTTTCTCATTCTGATGGTTTAGGAAACAAAACCCATTTTCCTTCAATATTTTTTATAAGTGATTGTTCTATAATTCATTGTTTTCCATGGCCTTTTGTAGCACATTCCAAATTTCTTGAGGCTCATCCCCATTATCTCTATTGATCATCTACTGAAATAGCACATCATCCTGATGATAGATTACATGAACAACAAGCAATCAAGACAAATTATCTACATTCTGATGTACCGCTTCAGCCCTGTAAATGATTTCAAAATCATATGCTTGCAGCTTTAAAGCCCAGCGTGCCAATTGGTCCTCTGGTTCTTTCAGATTATGAAGACAACGCAGGGATGAGTGGTCAGTTATGACTTTAAAGTGCATCCCATGTATGTAGACTTAAAATTGTTTACAGGCATGGATTACTGCCAGGCACTCTTACTCTGTTACGCTATAATTTCTTTCAGCTGGCAACAGGGTTCTGCTCACATAAGCTACTGGATGTTCATACCCATTGTCATCTAATTGACTCATAATGGCCCCAATCAACATTAATGAGGCATCCGCTTGGATTATAAATCCTTTATTAAAATTTGGTTATTTTAACACTGGGCTGCTCATGAGATATTTTTGGAGTTTAGCAAATGACTTCTGTGCCTCATCGTTCCATATGAATCCCTTTTTTGTATCCTTGATTAGGTGGAATAAAGGTTTGGTGATTCCAGCAAAGACTATGATGAATCGGCAATAGTACCTGATCATCCTCAAAAATCTTGAATATCCTGAACACTTTTCAGAATTGACATCCATTTGATAGCTTCTATTTTCAAGGGTTGCGGTTGTAATCCATTAGAGTTTATGACAAACCCTAGTATTCAAGCTCTTATTTTAAAAAATGTCATTTTCTCAGCTTAACTTTTAGATTCGCCATTGACTACCCCTTAAAAATTACCTCCAGATGCTCCATATGATCTTTTAAGGTTCTGCTGAAGATTTTAATATCGTCTAAGTATACTAGCATGTAGGATAGCTTCAAGTTGCTGAGCATTGAATCCATAGCACGCTGGAAGGTTACCGGCATGATGCATAAACCTTGAGGCATTCTGGTCAGCTAGTATATTCCTTTCACGGTAATTATTGCACATTTTTCCTGATCTTCTTTTAGCAAATCAATCTGCCATTAGCCCAAAATCAGGTCCATAGCCAAAAAAGTATTTTGCCTCCACTGAGCGATCAAATGTGCCATCAATTTGAGGCAGTGGATAGGAGTCTTTCTTAGTAATCTTGTTTAGTTGGCAATAGTCAATCACTACTCAAATTGATCCATCCTTCTTTTTTACCAAAATGATCGGACTAGCCATGGGCTCCATGACGGAATGAGTAACCCATGTTTCACTAACTTGCTAATTTCTAGGCTGCCCTCTACTTCCGCCGCTCTTGACCTTCAAACAGGTCTCATACTTATCAGTGGATATTCCCCAGTTTCTACTTTATGGAGTAATTTTTTTACACATCCCAAGTCATGATTGTTCTGAGCAAATATCTACTAATATTTCTCAAATAATCAGAGCACTACCTCTTGCTGATTCTAAGTCATATCAGCTAGCTGCTCATGATCCACTAATACCTTGTCACTTTTAACAGTTTCCGCCAGTAATCCCATTTCAGAAAATGATCCTAATTCATGAAAAGAACTAAAATCCACTGTCAGGAGCAAGTGTAGAAATGCAATGATCTGATTCTCTTCAATTTTCCTCAGCTTCTCTCCCAGATTGGCTAAAAGTACTCGTATCTCTATATGATTTGGCATTAAGATCCCTGGAGCCACCCATGGTTTGATACTCAATTTTTCCCATGGATTGACAATTTCCCATATAGCTGTTCTGGGAGTTCCATTGATAACCCAGTGGTAACTATGATTTGGGTTCCCAGAAGAATAGTGTTTGTTGCGTTCATCATTAAAGGTATTCTGAAATTCTCCATAATTTTATTGGCATTGATTTCCATTTTTGTCCAACTAATTTATAGTGAATGAGTATAATACCATCATTATAAATCAAGTTGATAAAATTACTCCTCTTCATCAGAGGATCTCTCCCTTCTACTAGTATACCAAAGGTAATGTCTGCCCCAATATTGTCAGAGTGTTTTCTTCAAAATTGCATTTCACCCCATACTTCCTCAAGAACTCCATCCCAATAAGTATATCGTAATTTGGATTGGCCAGCACTATGAAAGAAGCTTACACCATCAGCGATCCAAACTGAATTGGCAGTGCACTGTAGGCTCCACATGAGATATAAATGTCAGGTCCATCCATTCTATACTCTTTTCAATGCTCTAAATCTGGAAAGATCTTCATTTGTTTCACTAATTTGGTGGAAATGATTTTGATCAGCGCTCAACTATCAATTATTGCTCTTATTCTTATCCTATTGACTAAAATATCAACATAGGTACACTCTGAGTACTGCAATAAAGTATTTACTGAATGGATAGTGGCCTTATTTGTCAAATCAAGTGTGTAAATTGTTTGAGCAGATAGATCAGGGAATGACTCCTTAGTTGTTCTGATAGGTAAAGAAACGTTCGCCTCATCCAACTTCTTTCTTAATAAGTCTTCAGGGCTTTTGGCACATCTGATTTTCTCCGCTAACTGTCATGCATAGGATTGAGCAACCTCATTAATGATTTTTGGGTTGATCCCCTTCGCTTTGACTCGACTTATCACATTAACATCCATGTTAACCACCTGATGGAGTGGATCAGGCGAGTCGTCATCCACAAATAGGTCAGAGATATCAATTTTGTCATTCATTATATCAGGTGGGACAGGTTTATCAACAGTACTAGAATGTCCCTGGTCTAGACTGCTGGTCCTTTTCTTAAATCTGAACCAATTTATTTGGTTTAAATAAGATTGATCTGATCCTTTGGCTTTTTGTCCCAACACTGGGCAATTACATGGCCATTTTTCCCACATTGAAAACAGCGGATTAATTGGGACCATCTAGTACTAAAAAAACAGCGGATTAATGACTTGTCCACTCATTTTTGAACTTTTGGTTTACTTCCCATAACAATTCAACTCTCAGATTTCATAGATGGTTTGGCAAATTTGACAATATTTTGAGCCTTCGTTTGAATTACTTTAAAGTGCGATTAGGAGCATCAAACGTTGCTCAAAACATCTTCAGTTGGTCCATCATCTGCAAGGTTGTTGTTTAAGTTACTAGTGCTGCCACCATAATCTGGTGCAGTTCTTGGTAGGGCTGAAGTGCCATCTGCATGGCTATGCATGCATCAAAGTCACTTAGCATATTTTCCCCTGCCAAGGTCTGGGATTCTTAATAACTGGTTGGTGAAACTATCCAGGGTCTCGTCCTTGCAGAATTTTATACCCATGAACTCCTGTTTGTGATTCGCCATCTGAGTAGGACTTCCAAACTCCAACATAATTGCTGCTTTTGCTTCAGCGTATGACCAGTTGTCCCCCATTGAGGTGAGGTAGCACCAGATTCTGGCAATCAGTGTTAAGACAGTTCATTAAAGTCACCTCTTTCTGATGGTCCACATATCTAAACATGGTCATCTTGAAGAGGTGAAAAAACGCTGAGGCGTTATCCTTGTGAAAGGTGGGCAACTTTGGCATATTTAAAAATTCCTTGGTCGCTCTACTAATAGAAGACACTTGCCCAACAATTCTAATAGCCATAGGAGTGGCTTTTAGAGTAATTTCTGACACACCAGCAAATGATTTAGTATATTTCATTGGAGAGAGGTCTTTCCAATTGGAGTTTCACATGCATTTTCATCAGCCTCATTCGCCTCAAAATGCGCACAATCACATTTGTGATTTTAAAAACTCCTCAATATGCTTCATCATTTTCTTCATATCCTCATGAAACCACCAGATGCATTCTTGGTCCACTTTGCATTTGGTCTTTTGAAATATACTTTCTTAATAAGTTCTCCCTCCTTCTGCTTCAAAGAGGAAACTTTTCCACACAGGTCATTATTTACAGTTCTAACTTGTTTGAGTATCTCTTCCACCTTGATTACATGCTCCTCCAAGGTACTTACGTCATCTTGAGATGCCAATCTAAGCACATTTTGATTGACGGCCTGTAATTCCGCCCAGAGCTTCCAAAGCTCGTCCTTATAAGATTTTGTGGTTTTAATTAGCTTTTGATGACTCAACTACCCCCTGTAGTGAGCACCTATTGGTAAAATCTGGGCTACAAGGATTGTAGCTCGCTTCTGCACCCTGATGTCAACTGCACAGCTTCTTGTTCACTTGCGTTGATAGCTTGAAAATAGATACAATGGGGCAATAATAGTATGAAAACTATTATTGTTGATTGCCAAAAGCCACGTTAAATAATGAGTCCAATACTAAACAGGTTCTTCTTCTTTAAGATAATTTTGATCTGGTAGGGAACAATTCCTATTCTTTTCACGCAGAGCCAAGTGGAGACTTAATAAAAACAACCTAAGGATATCTGATCCTTGCACTATTATCCCAAGATTAAGTTATACAACCATTGTATAAACAACTAAGTTATTATCAAGTTTTAATCTAATTTTACTAGGGAATATTTGGGTGTTTTATAATAAAAATTTACATAAAACTTTTCAGCTGTCTGCTGAGAATTATTTGCTCTCCTATACTGGTTTAGCCCTCAAGTTTTAGGCACCAAATCTTGTTGGGTATCTTTGACTTGATTTTCTTAGACAGCATAATCTCCAGATTTTTGGTAACCCATTTATTTTGTTTTAGATACTTAAAATCAATTGTTTTGGCCAATGATGATCCTACCTTTTACCACCGGCGTTAGAATGCTTAGGTAGTTTCCAGTGACTCCACATCCATTTGCTCTAAACGATTCACAATAATTCAACTATTGGTTGTTGTTCCCTCATCAAATTCATACTCAATTTCTTAGGGATAATTCCAGACGAGAATATCTTTAGTTGGCGACCACTGCTGAGATATTAGATCATTTACTACAACAATTTGACTATCAGTTGTTGTTCCCTCATTGAATTTATGCTCATTATCATTTCAATTGATTCCTGATAATAATCTCTTCAGTTGTGACTGTTGTCAAGATATACAATTGTAACTATTTGTCAAATTCATTTTTTGGTCATTAGGTTGGATAATGTGGTCAACTGAAAATCCAACAAGCGGGAAAATGGTACTCTAACTGCTAACCTCCAGAAAATGGCTATGATTGACCCCCTTCATTAGCCCCAATATTTGCCTAGTGCAATTCTGGCATATAGATTCAACTATAATCAGATAATTAATATGTCTCCCTTCCAAGCATTGTAAGGTAGAAATCCCTAGATGCCTTCTAAAGTGCAGGCTATGCTTGACCAAGCCTCTCCCAAAGCCCTGAAGTCACTATGCGAAGTATTGTTAATAAAATTATCTGACTTCATGCCCTGGCTTCCAAGAACTTATCTGCTGTATCTAGTAGAGAATCTAATCTTAATGACAAGCATGACCCCCTGCACCCCTTTCAACTGGGTGACCTAGTCCTTTTCTGCCATCATCAGCCTGGAGGTTGTAACAACTTAATTGGGCACCAACTGGTCAGGGCCATACAAAGTCATTTGTATTTGGGGCAAAAAACACTCAATTGCAGAGGTCATTCAGGGTACTGTAGTAAACCATGTACATAGTTGCTTTCTCCATCTGTTTCTCTCCTCCTACGCCAAGATCTAGAGGGGGTCGTTGTCAGGATATCTACCCAAATTGGAGATTCAGATGTTTTTGCTAAAGGGGATTGATCTCAATCTAAAAAAATAGCCAAAATTTTATTGGGGATAATTCCTGACAAAAACCCCAGCCTTCCAACATTGGGGATAAAGCCCAACTTGTGCGGTTGACTATTGCTCCCCCAATGCTTCCAATTTTAGGATTAAACCCAATCCATGCAGCAAGAAATCCTATTTAACCAAAATGACAATCCTGCTGTAGGACCCCTGATTGGTAACAAGTATAGATTTTGGCTTGGAATGCTTGGAGATTTACTGAGATAAGCTCCCTGAACTCCCATATAGTTTTGTTCTAAGCAATAAGGAGGACTCTCTTCTTTGTCATTTTAAGTCAAAATGTCCTACTTCTATTTACTTAGAGACAAACATATATTTAGGATTTACCACTCCAGGCAAAGTATCCTGAGTGAAGACTTTTTGACCAAGAAAAGTAGAATTTATAATCCAACACCCAGGAGCTTTGGATCCCCTGGCCTCATTAAATTAAGGGATACATGGTATCAACCCCCATGGTCCCAACTATGGGATCAAGCTGTTTGGAAGAAGACACTTTATCAGGGATACCTTGGTGCTGATAACGCTAAGAAGAAGGCTGTAAAGGTTCTTTGAGTCCCAAGGGCCACATATGTAAATAATGTCTGAGAGAATCAAGAAATTCGCCAGGGGCGCAGACAAGTTAGCCAAGCAATCGATGCACCAAGGAGTAGCATTTGAGAAGGATTTCTTAGTGAGAGAAATTGTGCTGTTAGCAAAGGTTGTATAGTGTAATAAATGGAACCACCCAGATTCCATTTGCCAGACGCCTAAATTTTCAGTGGAGTAAATTGACTCTGAAATAAGTCAAACATCCAAGTTGGACCACTGAGGTAAGTTGGTAGGGTTTAATGATACCAACCCATCTTAAACTCTTGAGATTTGAGGAAATCTTGGCCATCAAAAAAGAAAGGTAGATAAGCGAGTTTACAACCCTGAAGTAACCTTATAGCTATTTAACATAATGAAAAGGCAAGCGAGGCGACTTCCAACATTTCTCTGACATTGAGCGTGATACAAGAAAAAGACAGAGCAACTTGAGAGGGCCAATGCCTGGAAGCTCAAGGTTTTGTTCTTGAGACAAAACCTTGTCACGCCCTGATATCAGGTAAGGCATGGGCCTAAACAGCCCAGAAGCTGCAAAATTATGAACTGAGGTTTGGAATGGCATGGGTTTAACCTTTAAAGGTCGCACTTTTGCAAACCTTCTCCTGGCCATAATTGAAGCTATTTTGAGCCTAAAGTATAGCTTGGAGTGGGCAAAGCCCTGGTTCCAAGATGAACTCAGTCAAAACCCCCCAGGCAATTTAACTCAAAATTTGGAATCTAAATTCCAAGTTTAGATGGGACAAACTGTTTAAACCGTTTCATCAAATCTGGTGCCTAATATGTGCAGAGTAGACCCCCTGAGCAGCGAGTTAGCCTCTAAAGTTAAGTAAGTCGAGGTCATCACACCAACTCCATAATAAATTACAGCAAAGAAGTATATGATGCTGAAGCTCAAAGACGCCATAGAGCGGCCATGTCAGAAGAGCAGCTTCAAGCAGAATGTGAAGCTAATGCTGTAAGTCACCGGCAACACAGAGAAAACATGCCACAAAATCAACTTCAACAAGAGCGCGAGGCAAACGCTGAAAGACAAAGGGTTGCACGCCAACATCAAAGAGGACGTCTGAGTAGATATGTTCATTCTGTGATACCGCTTTACTTAACGAAAACTTAAATAAAGACAATTTTGAAAAAAGTTATCTTAACCCAATGGATGCTAAATATCCATTTTAAAATGCCAAGCATCATAAAATTACTAATACTAATCTGCTGCCACGAATTGTATTATAAAAGAAGAGATACATATGCATCTATCACTAAAAATTACATGGGTGGATCTTATCCAAATTTTAAAAATTCTTGGAAAAATAAGATCTTACAACAATGCAATCGCCTTTGCCTCATTAGGAGCACAGATTAACCAATCATTGACCAGATTTTTAGGCCTTTTTGGCATAATATTCACAATTAAATTTATCAAACTACATCCGCATTACACCCCAATCAAGGTAATTCACCAAAGTATGCCAAACTGTATATTTTAGATTCACCCCAAAACTTGATAGAAACAATGAACGTTTATACAAACAATTGGTGCCATTATTTTGTAATGAAGAACATTAAAAAATGTTGGCACTATCAATCCATATATAAGAGAGATACAAGAATATGCTCAAGAGTAGTTGATAGCATAGCAGGATGATTCCAGCTCCACTATAAGTCAGGTTTTGATTAAACAGGATTAAAACTGGCACATGGTAAAAAAAACGTTTTGTGGTATATTTGTCCCAAGGTTGACCCGCCTCAATTGCCTTTTTACAAGAATATACTCAAGTTGGAAAAAGATGAAGTGGTAAAGGAATATCGGAAAAACAGATCACTAATTAAATATAGCATTATTATCTTAAGTGAAAGATCAGCTAATTTACACCATGGAAGAACTAATGCTACCATTGTGTAAGGCACTTGGGTCCTGCTATCAAGTTGGACCAGGTTGTGCACCCCTTCAGTACTAAAAAGAGGTAACCCCTAGGGCTCTGCCTCTTACTCAGATGGTGACCTAGGATATACCCTAGATGAGATATGGGTAGCTGCACCTTATCCCTGCTTCTCATGTTCTTACCTCCCACATATTCCCAAATCCAAACCCCCTTGTAGTTTCAAAATTTTCAGAGTATTATTTGGAGAAAATCCAAAAACTCCATGTAGATTAGTTAAATTCCAATAAGCTTAATGCAACTGCATTAATTCCCAACCCAACAGGTGGCTCTATTAAAGCCACTGCAAACAAATAAAAGCATCTGAGGCAACCCCAGGTGGAAATAGATTATCTAATGGGTCAAAATCGGATAAAAAGTAAATAAGCTAAAGGGAAAAGATTGGAATAGGGGATAAACCCCGTCACTGAGTTCCAATATTGTCAAAAATAATTTGGACAATCATAATTTACTGAATTAGAGTGATAATAGCACAGGAATTTTCCATTTTTGTTAGTATGGAGAACCAATAGAAGCAATAATTCCTGCTACTATTGAATTATAAAATTGGCATTCAAGCCCAATTATTGTGGCTTAGTAAACCTCCTCCATAGCACAAACATAAAACCCAGTACCCTGCTAATGGTAGAGGTGTGGGTTATTTTTCTTATGTAAATTCCAATAAACTTTACATATTAATCTCAAGATTTTAAATTAAAATTATAATTTTTTAAAATTATGTCTTTTGGAAAGGGTCACCACTTAGACACTTGAAGAGAAGACTATGCTTATAATTTCTGTTTAGCCTGACAACTATAGTAGCTTATGAAACGCTTGAAACGCCCCATCCTCACTCTCCTCTCTACAGAAAACTTAAAACCCCTCCTTTACTCTCATGAGTTAACTTATAAAGATAGAGTGGCTTTGCAATCTGGAGCTACTTGTTAAGGTATCCAGAAATCCATGCCCACAGCTCAATTTCACTTAATTCATTCTAGCTCTAACATAATAATACAACATTTAAACAAATGTTGTGAGGCAGAATACAAAATTAAGGGGTCAGCTATTCCATAAAAAGAACTTTGTTACCATTCAAATGCCTACTAAAACCCCCACATAATGGTGAAGAATTCATTTTGGTTCATATGGTGACTTTAGATTCTAAAGACTCCGTTCCATGTAGGGATATATCAAATAAAGTGTTAGTAAATGGCTGAAATTTTTATAGACCCCAAGATTTAGTAATCACAGCTTATCACATTGCACTGATTAACCAAGTTGAAGAATAGCACCTTGTAGATACAGTTTATAATTATATTCCAGATGTAAGCCCCTTAAAAACCCTGAAGATACTGAATCTGTTCCTCTGTCATTCTATGGCAGTGGATATGCGCACTCAGTTAATAAACAGGTTCACCAAAGTACAGAAGATCCAAAAGGGTAAGAAACCATTTCACCATGTGTTCCCTTATTGAAAGAATAAATTTGACCGCGCTTAATTCTTGTTCCCCATTCATATTACAGTATGCCAACCCACGGTTACAGTAAAAGCCCTGGTGGATATTGGAGCCAAAGGGAATTACATTTATTTGAAAGTTGTGCAGGCATTAGATCTTGTAGTTACTCCTGGTTCACCTGTCATGGGGCATCTAGTATCCCCTTGGTCACACTCCCCTTGTGCAAACCACTGCACTTTTTTGCCCTTAATTTAAACTTTTTGCAAACTTTGCAGCAATACCAGAATTATTATACCCACAGTTTTTTGGGGTTAGGATAGTGGCGTTGCCAGTCAGTAAGTATTGATATAGAGTGGAAAATTATAGCCTTTACCTCTAATTTCCTCTCAGGAGAAACACCCATCCTCCCCTCATTGGCAACAGTAAATGCTATGGCAGCAACAGTGGAGTACTCTTATAATAATAATGTTAGAGTTGCCTACTTTGCCTCTTATCATCGCTCCTTTTTAGTCAATCTTTGACGTATAAGATGCTAATCAGCTGCCAACTCACTTTGAGCTTGTTCTGAGTTTCCAGATGACGGTTGATTTCATTTAGATCAATTAACCCTTAGACTCTTACAAAGCTGAAGTAAATCAGGCATAAAAAACCTGGATTGGCGACATGGAAAAGAAAGGTTTGATTATTAAGAAAATTTTTCACATTTCATTACAGTATTTTTTCACAGAACCATGATGACACTCTAATATCATATGTGGATTTAAAGCACCTGAAAAAATTCACTGTCACCGATTGATATCTCCTTCCCCTAGAAGCTTCCAGTGGTCAAACCATTTCCAAGTCTAAAGTTTTCTTCAAACTTGACCTGGTTAAAACAATCTGTCAAGTATGGGTCAAATCTGCCCAGTATATATGACAGCGTATGCACCCAGTAAAAAAATACCAGATTAAGGTTTTTTCTATTAGTTTAGAATGCGTTGGCTGTCTTTCAGCATTGCATTGATGACGCCCTGTGTGATCTCAAGTTTTCTTGTGCAAAAGCTTATGTAGACAACATCTAAATATACTCACCTAATGTGGAACAACATGGTATGGAGTTGGTGGTTGTAGTGTCAGAACTCTAAATGACTGGACTTCTGCAATTTCATCCAAGTGTGAGCTTTACAAAGATGAAGTGCAATTACTAGGAAACCTGATAAGAAATAGTCATACCATCACACCTTCCAATTTTGATGACACCCTCTCGTGGCCAATTCCAGTTATTCAGAAGCAATTGATTGTTTCTTAGGATCGGTCAATTTTCTTATTAACTTCTCACCAGCAATTTAAAATTTGGCCTTTTCTCTTCAACCTCTCACTGGTAGATATATACCTTCATTAATTGGAGTTCTGAATGTCAACAAGCATATAAAGCAATAAAAGACGCTATATTACATCCTCTTTTTCACCATGCAAATGAGTACATGCCTTTATTGTGGCTTGTGACGCCTCTTAACCGCGGTTGAAACTGTTCATTTACAGGAACATGAGGGAAGATGCTGGATACTTGAATGACTTGATTTCAAACTCTTGATCCAAAATTATGATACAATCCCAACTCCGTCATTAATTTTACCCTAAAATATGGATTTCATTGTAGTAAGCCCCAATAATTTCCATTTAATCCCCAATTTTGACAAATAAATTTCCTCCCACAATTGCATTGTACCATAGTTGATGAACTATATCTTGAGAAATTAGTTAAAACTTTAATGAAGCAACTTGACTATAAATTAAATTTGCCTAATGCTAAAAAGGATCACTTTAATTTGTTGAGTTTAATCAGCTATTTTACAGTTTAGGGAGAAAAAGTTAGACTGCCCAACTTTGATATGTTCATATATCATGAAAAGAACTTGCGCTACATGAGGGAACGCCCTGTGACCTTTTTTTAAAAAAATTAATGTCATGGAGTGCGCTTAGGGCCATTTATAATAAAAGTGTTAGCTGCAGTTACTTGGTTACTGATGCACTGACAGTACCTTTTACAAAAAGTAAAACATACAGTGGTTGTTCAGAAAGACTATAAGTCGGTTATTTATTAATACAAACCTCAGAATTTGGCTCACAGGCAGCCTATGGCTCGTTGTAATCTTTTAAGCTTTAACTTCAAGTATGAGGTTGTCAAGGGGTCTACACATATAATTCCAGGATCATAAGTCATAATCCCTTAATATGGCCCTTTTTGATACAGACTCTGACTTAGTCACAGTATTTCCTTTTTAAACAAATCATGTCCCCTCTTTTCCTATCTATTTTCACATTTTCTTCCACACAATCAAAGCCTAAACCAAGTTCATCACCTTCAAGGCCCCCACTAGCCCTGTTGCCTCTTCTTAGCCAGTGAGTGAAGCTATGCCTTTCAATATTGGTCCTGTATACTCCATTGAATAATGTTCTCTCCTTGATGCTGTTTTGGCATCCTAAGCTTCAGACCCTGAGGTCCTCGACCCCCTGACAAATATTGACACTGACAAAGCCCCTTCTGGATAGTTTTTCAAAAGATTAAGGTAATTTGTTTCAAGATATTATATGAGAACCCTCTTTCTTGCGTTTATGCGGCATAAGAGAACATCATGATCCCCCTACCATGGGTCACCCTGTCATGAAAATTGCTTTAACTTGATCAAATGTGGGTATGATTGGATTGTCCTCAGAAAATTGTTCTCACTTGTCTTAAATAATGTCCAATATGTGCTCATTCCAAATAAGATTGGATTGCTTAAAATTTCCTACTTTAACCCCTACAACAAGCAGAGGAGCCATGGACTTCACTTTTCTGTGAATTTTCTTGTAAGTTTTCCAACTTCTTGTAAGTATGCCACAATTGTGGTAGCCGTGGATTGCTTCACAAAGAACGTTATTATCATTTATTGTCTGAAGACAATTACAGCTGAAGGTATGACATGGTTGTTTGTGGCGCATGTCTTTCTCTGTTTATTGTAGCCTAGAAAATAATTATCAACAGTGGCCCTCAGTTTAGATCACAATGTTGGGTGGCCCTATGTGTTATGTTAAAGATTATTTCTTTCAAATCATTGGCATACCAACCCCAATCTGATGGCTAAGCAGAATGTAATGAACAGTCCTTTTAGCCATATCTTTGATGCTATTCTACTGCATCTTAAGACAAATGGTCAGCCAACCTTCCTCTGGCCCAGTTTCCATTAATAACTCCCTTCATTAATAACCATTTTATCACCCAGGTATGTTAATTTTGATACAATCATGCAATTACTATTGTCCCTCAAGCACGCAGCAATATTCCAGCAATGGATAACCTTGCTACATATATAAAGAAAGTTCTTCAGCAAGTCCAGAATCATTTGACTAAATCCTCTAATGACATCAATTGGTTTGTGGACAAAAAACGCCATGAGGCTCCTAACTACCAAATAGTGATTTAGTAATAGTGGACATGAAATTACATCTAAAGTGCCATTACAGAAATTGGCTTATGAATGAGCTGGGCCATTCCCTATCAGCCAAGTCTAGATTTTAGATCATTCCACGTATATTTGTCAACTCACTGAAAATTAACATCTTTTTTCAAACCTCCACCTTATCTCTCTTTAAAAGACATATGCCTGCTGAGGCAGAGCACAATTTGTTGGTCTGATGCACATAGACTTTAAGTGGAGAAGATCATAAAATTATGCAGGTTCAAATGCAGCACGCAAATTATAGTATTGTGGAAAGATAACCATCTTATAAAACAGTTGTACCTTCCAAGAATTGCACAAACTGACAATAGTTGATTGTAAAGCTTCACATGGCCAACTCTAATGTCATCATCAACTTATTAACCAAAAAAAGAAACTATTGTAACATATAAGTTGTCAACTCCCCACAAAAACTACGCTCTAATGAAGCCCCCAAAAGGGTTTATACCCTATCCTTTTAGAAAAAGATTAATGCAAGGCCCATGGCTTCTGCTATTAAGTTAGAACAGAACATGCACATTTCATTACTAAAAGGGCTCAAATACTAGGGCTCTGCCTATTACCCAGAGTGCTGACCTATGGCTTATCCTAGACAAAAGATGATTAGCTGCTTCTCCTCCCTGCTTCCCATGTTTCTCCCTCAACTACATCAAGTCCTAACTCACTATAGTTTCAGAATCTGTATATTATCTGGAAAAATACAATAACGCTTTGTAGATTAGAAAGTTAAGGAATCATAATTCACTTGTCACCATTTTCAATCCTCAACATGTGGCTCAATAGGGGCCACCATAAAAAAACTGACACTGGGACAACCCCAGGTAAAAATATTTATCTAATAGAATAAAATTAGGTAAAAATTAAAAAAAAGCAAAAGAAAAGGTTGAAAATGAAAACAAATCAATCACCAAATTCTAAATTGTCAAAAACTATTTTGGACAACTATATCTATTAAAACAGCTTGGTTATAGCGTGGGGATCTTTGACAATGCTGTTCTATGGAGAAACATTTTAGGCAATAATTCCCAGTACTATCTAATTTATATTTTGGCATTAATCCAATGATTGTAGCTCAGTAAACCTAACACCCTAGCACAAACATAAAATCAGACTCTAATAATGGTAGAGTGTTGGGTTAAATTCTTAACTAGAATTCCTATTTAACTTTACTTTAAATCAATTTTAAATATTATTATTTATATAAACTATTGGAGATTATACTGATAAGATTATAATTTCTAAAGGTTCACCAGGTAGTTTCATTTATAGAGAAGACTATGGTGAGAACTTTTGTGCAGCCTGACAACTAAGGTGGCTTTCAAAGCACCAGAAATGACCCAAACTCACTCCCCTATGCAGAAACATAAAACCCCTTTTACTTCTCATGCGTTAACCTATAAATATAGTGTCACTTTGCAGTATTATGATTCTGGTAAAGGTTCTCAGACACTCACGCCCACACCAACGGTTTTTCTTGGCTCACTCTAGCATAACACACTAACAGAGAAGAATTGCTGCTATTTTTATAGTGCAGATGGTGAACCCTCAGAAAATCAGAATTTCAATTAATACAAAAAGTGATATTTATAAAATATGTCTATATTTAGTACAATATTTGACCCAATGTGCTACCCTTTGCTTTTACCCTATGGGGATTCAGGGTGGACATAAGATTTGAAGAAAGCTGTTTTTAATGTAATGTGTTCCAGCTTCTATGGTATCTATACCAATTTTATCGTTTATTATAAAATTTACCTGTTCCTCAATTCAGGATATCTGATACATAAAATCATTATTGATGCCTATTGTAAGACTGAAAAGATTTAACGTGTTTTCTATAAAAATCAAACTGTAACTAAACTGAAGATTTTAATTTACCTCATCATTGTTGTAAAAACCCATAAATTTGAGTATGTTAACATATTGCATGAAAAAATTAATGCCCTCAACCTTACAAGGGATTCCAAAAATATAATTCAAAATTACAAAGAGGCTATGGCCATGGTCAAGAGAAATGGTACACCTGAATTATTTGTAATAATCACGTGAAATCCTAGGTGGAGTGAAATAAAAGGACTTACTAACTAGTCAGCAACCATGCAACTGGCCTGATTCATTAGCAAGGATATTTAAGTTAAAATTGAAATTGCTACTTGACTTAAATTAAGCTCCATTGATCTGGAAATGTTAGGGCTATGCTCCATATGATCAAGTTTTAAAAAGATATCTACCACAAGGGCATATATTTGCTATTCATGGCCCCAGAAGACAATTTATGTAAGAATGAAAGAGTTGAAATTATAGTCTGTGAAGAATTTTGATAAAGATGCCAACCTGTGGCCATATTAACTTATTAAATACTATATAATACATGGCTAATGTTGCCTGTTGGGATTCCATGCCCAAACTGAAAGCTTGATCACCTCTGATAGCATATATTTTGAACCTGATTAAAGGATTGAATAACACCCCAGTCATAGATCATCCCCAATATAAAGAATCAATTAATACTCCCATTGGGGATCATCCACTATCTAAAGAATCAAACACTTCCGACATCAGAGCTCAAACCTGATCCAGGCAATAAGATGTTACTACTAAAAAAGTAATAAGATGTCTCAGAAACCTCAAATAGCAAATAAGTATAAATCTTGTCTTGGAAGTACCTGGTGATTTTCCCTAATGGTTGATACCTGATTTCCTCTAAATATAGGTTTTGAAAAATTTGGATTACATTCTTTTTGCAGTATTTTATGTATTACTATCTTTATAAAACTTTTAAGATTTTAGCCAATTAAGAAGCTTATAACTTTAAACTTTTAGTACTAAAAAGAAAAAACCTTGCTCTGATGGCTTTGGTTGCGCTGAACTTCTCCTGGACGGTTGAATTTCATCACCCACGTCCCAAAATAAACTGGTGCTTTCTTCTGGGTCAACTTAGGTCCCTGGTAAACTCATCAGTTGATATGAGAAAAAATGACTCAGCATCTGATACCTCGTCCTACCATGACGCTGCCCACCTCAGTGAATGGGCGGTTAGGTGCATGTAGTAAAACCTTCGTTGACTTGTAACATTTCATTACCAGTATATAGAGGTGGACCTCCCCACCCCTTCTTCAGAGCAGTACCAACTACAAATCTTAGACTTCATGGAAGCCATTCAACTCCTCCTCACAGGGGCCTTTGTCCTGGAGGATAAGCAAATAAAAGTTGAGCTTTTGCAGTAATGACCTCTATGGTAATTTTAACTGCTAGTTCAATGTTTGATGGTGAACAAGTCAGGGTAGAACGTTAGGAGTGCTACTTGCATTAATTTGTTCAACCCACATTCTACCATCTGTTACAAGTAGCCAAGTCCCATCATCACGAGCTACTTCAGTGTCTACAGCTTTTGGAAACCCTACACTTAAAGTTCTTCCAATTTTACCACTCTGCCTCCCTCTTTGGAAGTGAGAACCAAAGCACCATTTTGGAAAATTGGAAACTCATCAATGAGATGCAGGCTTTGTTAACACATCTTGAAAAAGGAATAATGAGATTTGTCCATTTGAAACCATCCAATCATCTTAGTGTTCTGGAAATTGCTGTATGAAACCAGGTCAGTGTTAGTAACACTGGAGTAAAAACCCAAATCAACAATCTGAGAGCCTCCATTGACAATCTCCTCTGATACCTTGAGGAGATAATTTATGATACTTGGAATATATAAGACAACACTCATATTTCTAGCCTCAGAATCCCAGTTGAGGTTGGTCCTCCTAGAAGCTCTGGACTACCTGGGCCCCCTGGGCCATCTGTGTCATGGTTACATGGCATAATTGCGAGTACAGAATGTAAAAATAAGGCTGGGCGTGAGGAGGCCAAAAGGTTTAAGTTGGCAGGCCTCCTAACCTGAAGCATACCTTGGACCAACGCTGGGTAAAGTAAGATATGCTCAAATTGTCCCTGGGGTGTGTGATGGTCAGCCCTGCGTTATATTGAGGACGTTAAAATACACCAGCTTTGTTACTTATGTTGACAATATGTTACGGTTGCTTGAAGAATGGTGTTTAAAACCTTTCAATTTACAATATTGCTAAATTGGGAAGAAAACACTTTCAATCAATAACTCATGTTTAAACTATCTTAAGATACAGTACCATTGCTGATGGTAGTGTGCGCTTATTGGCTCGTTTAGGCTTGGTGCCACTCTTGTAGATCGTTGATGCTACCCCAATGTTTAATGATTTCATGAGATCAACATTACTTGTTGGTCAATTTGTTAAATAAAGAACCCCATTAAAATTACCTTTTCTTTTTGTATGTTCCCTTGGACAAACCTGTGCGCAGACTTCCTCAGGAGGTCTCCAACAACATAGGACATTTTATTTAATAAAATTAATAGATATAATCTGGTGCACAACTGAACCATCCTGGTCCCCTCAAAATCAAGGCAACCAAGCACCCCAAAACCAATTTGCACTTGGTTATTGACTCCTCCTTGGGGGCCAGACAAGTTTTGCTGTTTATTGGTTATCTAGTTCTATGTTCTGTGTTGTACACCCTGTCCCTGGGTCCCCTGTGCTCCAGCACCTTCCGCAGTGCCTTGTTTCCAATCTTACTAGCAACTAGTTCCCTTGCAGTGTGGCTGTGTATCCCTCAACACCTTGCTTGGAATGAGAGAGTTACAGATACTCTCTTGACAATCTGATCACGCTGGAATGCCAGGTCAACATGGGCCCCGTGGCCTCTGGCCCTACTGGCCCTGCTGGGCCTCTTGGGCTTAGTTCTGGTTTGGAAATTCTGAAGGTCCAACTTAATTTGTTAATACAGAAGATACGATGTTTAATGTCTAACTATGACGCGTAGCTCAAAGAGTGAAACTCACTCATGATGGGGTGCCTCTTCATGCTAAAGTTACCTTAGGTGCCCAACATAATTAACTTGACCCTTGGCTGCCTTACTCTCCTCTGTAAAGGGATTAGAGCAGCGAATGCTTGCCAACAAATAGCAATAACTCGAGCTTCATGACACAATTGCCAGCTTAAACGATGAATTAAAACAGTAGGCCCATCTCTTTGCTATCAAATTGGCCCTTTGTGCCACCCATAAACAAGTTAATTTACATTTTGACAACGTGAATGATCTGCGCAGTCAAGTGGATTCCCTAAATCCCCAAGAGTATTTCTGGATACCACTTCCTCCTTATCTGAAGGCACACCTCTGGTTTCTGTTCATGTTGTTCTTTCCACCAACACCCCAATTAACACATTCAAGCCCTCCTTTTAGAATATAAGGATTCTCCATTTATTGGGGGAATCCCTGACTAGAGGTTGTGACCCACCTATGGGCGGATGCCAGATTGGGATCCTTATTTTTTTAGGTGAGCACAATCTTAAGTATTGGGGATTGACCCCATTAGTAATTTAATTATTTGACACTAGTGACTAATGCTGAGGATGTCAAAACATCAATTGGGCCATGAGAATTACCATCCAATGCCAACTCAACCAATTTATCCTTTTGGGATCAATGGAGACTAATGCTGAGGATGACTCCACTCCCCATTGTATTTAAATTATTTATTTATATTTTTTGTCATTTGCAATCAATGTTGACACCTCCCCACTCCCAATTCCTTCCTTTACCAGTCCATCGAGGCCCTATAGATACCTTGAGGATCATTCTGATAAATTGACCGTTTCTTGCCTATCTCTTTTCCTTTTTAACTTTACTTAAAGCCTTAATGGCCTATTAACTTGCTGGGGGCTTTGGGGCCTGACAATAATGGGCCAGGTTGGAGTTGCTGCTCTGAGTTCCCAACAGAGGATAAGTATGTCCCCCAATGAAGGAAGCGTTTTCTCCTTTTTGTACTGCTATGAAAGTGCAATGGAGGAAGCTATCAACTATCAACGGCTAAAGTACCTAACCTACTGCTTTAGATGGCTAGCACAAAGTATAATGGTACCTCATTTCATAACATGTTGCAGCTGGAACAATGCAAAGGTTTATCTGGTCTAGAAATTTGGGAGTATCTAACTCTAGCCAACCAAAAACAGGCGTTTTTGGGGCATCCTCGATTAGGGGAATCCATTAGAAAGTTTGCTCAAAGGTTATATAATGCCTAAACTTTAAGAGCAGGCAATTGACTCACCTTGGATAACACTAATATCGCTTCCTTATTGAAATTCAAAACCTCTTCAAACATCTATCCATATCTCAAGGCGGTGAAGCTCAACCTAACATCCCTCTTGCATATTAAGGAAGCACTGATGAATCTCCTTCTAATCTGTTAAACCTGATGGGCCTCCTCGTTCTAACTATAATCCTTGGCCCCAAGTTTATGTGGTAATATCTCCAAAATCTCCTGTACCTGTCCTATACTGCACTTATTTTAAGTTTGCCGACTATAATGTGGTACTTCCGCTGAATCCTCTGGGATAATGCAGCAAAATATCATGTAGCTTAGGGAAAGAGGCTTTCTCTTATTACAAAGCCCTGAGTGCCTCAAATTTACAGTTTAATGTCAGGTACTTATGGCTGTTTTAGATTATCTACCCCCAGCAAAATTCAGCGCAACCCTTCCTATTCTAGGCAATTAAGACCTTGGGATTTCTTATGCTTATAATGGTCAATTACTGAAATAATTCTTACACTCAGCTCCTCTAGTGAGAGCCAAGCTTTAATTAACAAAGACCTTTATATAAATTGAAAATTAAAGCCTAACCTAGAAAAAAACTTCCCTAGCATCACTGCAACTATCTACTGACTATCTCCTAGCCGTTAATTCCCAGTTCTGATCCTCAGTTGTATGGGTGAAACTAACAATCCCTAAAAGTTAAAACTTGGCTATAATTTGATACTGGATTCAATGTTAACTTTATATCCTCACAACTTATACAAAAGGTCAAAAGGGATCTTGTCTTAAGCCATGAGTCTGGATATGGAACAGTGGGATACTAGCCCACTAAAGCAATTGGAGCATATTCTGTTTTATCCCTAAGGTTTGTGAAACTCTTGATTACTGCTCCCGCTATCACTTATAAAATGACAATTATGAATCACTCATCAGAGTCCACTTATGCGATGTCACAAATTTTGCAATCCGCTACATCAAGGCTCTGTCTGTGTGCCAGACTAAACATTATGAGGACTGATGGCCCTTGCTTTTTTGCCTTCATAAGAATACCAACCCCCTACAGGTTCACGTCCAACTCACCATCTCAGCTGATCAACAATTTCGCCTTAGCGCCCTTGGCCCCTTTTTGTTGTGCACCGGTGGTCCTCACCCTCCTTCCTGGGTAGCCCAACCCAAAGCTCCTTCTCCCTTTTGACCAATCACTAGCCCCTTTTAGGTATGCACTTGAAAGTCTATCCCCCATCCTGGGGGGTCATGGCTCCCACGCTACACTACCCTCATAGCTGACGTCCATCAGCCCATCATTGTTGGTGGCCAGTTGGCCAGGTTCCCTTTATGGTTTCTTTGTAGGGCTAAGGTATGGAAGCTGGCAGCGTTGTCCACTCCAGGCGCATCACCACGCACCCGCCTCAAGGATCTCTCGCCCCATCTTCTAATTTAAGCTTCTTTCACTACTTTGATAATAATAATATGGGCGAAAGAGAGATGCTTATTAGTAGAGAACTACAACTATTTATACCTAGGGTACTCAATTATTCAACCCATCAGCATTCTATGCTGGGACCTCATCCAATTATTAATCTTCCACAGTACTCATTCTCAGTGTAGCAGTTCTCTTAACTTTCACTGAAGTCCAAAAAGGTCTCAAAGCTGAAAATCAGTGGAGAGGTCAAAAAACAAAAAGATGGAGAGAATATAGACTACTTTATTGAGTTAAGAAGCATCAATATCTATAGGGCTCATGTTGACATGGTGCCTCAGGGATCTTTGTGGCCCCATAGGATCAGGACATTTTACTGCCTTCCAGATCAACCGCATTGATGGCGCCCTCATTGTACTGCGTTGTTCTCGTGACCACAGCAGTGGGGGTGGCACCACTTGTGATTCAGGAAGTGGGGACGTGATTACTGAAGGTGATTCCATTGATTTATGTATGCATGATGTTTTCCTGATTGAATCTAGCTTTGTTGCCTTCACAATAATGTTCTGTTCATGCTGGTTTGAGAGTCGATCTTTCAAGGCTCAATTTGTGGAGCAGGGATTTTGGCTTGCTTGTCATCTCAACTATAGACAACGCCCCCTATAAGATCCTGTCAGAGGGGAGTATAAGGCCAGAGGAACTGGCCATGCACTTGATTCACCACTGCTCCCTAATTGATGTCAGCAATGTCTACTTGGAATTCACCTTGTGAATAGCCTTATAGGGTTAGACCATAAACGTCGAGCTTATTCTGTCAACCTCTGTGCCAATGGTAATAAAAGAGAATGAGGACACCTAATTGAAAAACGGGTATGGAGGGTCAGCCAACATAAAATCAGGTTGGCTCCCTTCCAGTGGTGGTGAAGATGTCTTGCGTGGCTAGGGCTTGAAGTTGGACAATTTCATCAGCTAAGGCCATCATGGTTATATTGGAGTTCTCAGGAGCGGAGATTTTAAACAAATTATGAATGCTACTTGGGAGCCAGGGAGCACGTCCATATAGAGCTAGAAAAGGGGAACATCTTAATAACTTGATGGTAGCTTATTCTGTAGGCAAGCAAAACGCTGGGTAAATAGTGATTCCAGCGAACAGGGTTGGAGGCAACCATCTTCTGTAAAATAGAGAAAACGGTTCCATTAGCATGTTCCACCTCTCTGTTAGTGGATGGGTTTTAGGGGGCGACAAAGCTTTGGTTAGTGCCAAAAAGTGAATTAAGTTCTTGGACTATCTGCGAGGTGAACTTTAACTCATTGTCTGAAAGTAAAGTTTGTGGGCATCCATGCTGGGTTAAAATGAACGAATAAAGAAAAGAGCCATGCCTTTAGTAGTGGCAGTGGGGACCAAAATCGCTTCAACCTATTTGGTTAGATGGCCACAGCTAGGAGGATATATTTATAGCTATGCAATCCAGTGAGAAGGGAACCTATCACATCAACGCTGATGACATAAAAGGGCTCCGTCAGGGTGACTACTAAGTGTTGATATTGAGGACTGGACAATCTTAGGAACGGCAAATCATACAGGCCTCTAGGTCCTCTTGGGTGGTCTCCACCATTCAGTCTCAGTATCATCGTGACTTCAACCATTTGTAAGTCTTCTTAACAGCCCCGTGTCCCACAGTAGTATGACCCTCTAGGATAACATCGGTTCAGAAAAAGGGCAGACATAAGGGAGCCATGACTTATTGACTCTCTTGTAGAGTAGCTCATCCTTGATTTGAGTGTCTCAGGTCATCTTTAAGAGGTCATCTTGGACCTCAAAACTTTACCTTTAAATCTAAGGTCAAACAATTAGATCATAAAGTTAGTATTACTTGGAGGTCAAAGCAGCTAGCTCTGGAATCCTAGCGAGGCTTTGGCGTTTTGGTGGATTGCTCTCCACAATGAGCAATGGTAAACCCATATCTCTGAAGTCTTAAGGACCATCTGACTAAACGGCCATCCAGGTCCTTCATCTTCTGGAGCCACCGGTGCAAGATATGATCAGTGACAATGGTGAAGTGGGTGCCATAGAGATAGGGCCAAAAATGTTTGATTGCTAGCAAGACAGCCAAGCATTCCCACTCAGTGATGCTATAGTTCCATTCAGCCTTACTCAGAGTCTTGTTAGAATAGGCCACTGGGTGGTCAAACTGATCATTGTCATGCTGAACAAGGATGAACCTGACAGCAACATCACTCACATCAGTGAATAACAAGAAGGGTTGGTCAAAATAGTTGTGGACTAAAATGTGTTTAATACAAAGGTCGGTCCTAAATGCACTAAAGGCCTGTTCCTGTTCCAGCCTCCACTCAAGGGCACGTTCTTCTTCAGGAGGTAAAATAGAGGCTTGGATAGGTCAGTAAATTTTAGGATAAACTGATGATAATAACCCACCATGCCAAGGAATACCTGAATATTTTTAAGCTTTGGGGGCACAACATCTTTTCTAAGGTTTCAACTTTGTCTAGTATGGGCTGGATGCCATCCAATAAAACTTTGTGTCACAGAAACTCATTTTCTGAGTGGAAAAAGGAGCACTTTTAAGGTTTGAGCTTTATCAATGCCTTCTGGGGCTGATTGGAAACCTCCTGAAGTTGCTCTATGTGTCCATAAAAAGTTTGCAAGAAGGCAGTGATGTTTTCAAGGTAGATGAGGAAACATGAAAGCTTCAAGTCACTGAGGATCCCATCCATGGCGCGTTGAAAATTGGTCGGCATCTTACAAAGGCCTTGGGGCATCCTCATGGGCCCAAATAGCCCTTCATTGGCTATGAGCGTGCACTTAGCTCAGTCTTTGGGGGCAAGCTCCACTTTCAAATATTCACTAGCAAGGTACATTGCAGAAAAGTACTGAGATCTGGCAAGCAGTCAAAATGAGTCATCAATTTGAAGTAGAGGATAGCTGTCCTTCTTGGTGATGGAGATGAGCTGTCAATAGGCCATCATCGCCTGATGGCTGTCATCCTTTTTCCAAACCATCAGGAGGGGAGAGGACCAAGGGCTGCATAAAGACACTAAGGATCCAGCTTTGAGTAAATGTCTAAACTCCACCGCCACCTGGGCTTCTTCAACCTTGCTATTTTGGTAAGGTCAGGACTATAAGGGGAAGCGCCCCCAGCCTCCACATGATTTAGAACACCGTTCATTCTTCTAAAGTCATAGACTGAGGCTAAAAAGAGGTCATAATACTCCACCTATACTTTGTAGCATTCCTGCTGTTGGTCTTCAGTGAGATCTTTTCTAATATTGTTGTTGACCAGGGCCACTGATGGGGCGTCTCCAACCCAAAGTCCCTTAGGCTTCCAAAACCACAGATATAGTTGACAGCCTCTGGTAGGAGTTGGACATAGGCGACAGGACTAATTTTTGTAAGGAGGGTTTGTCTATAACTCTCCTGTTCCCAGCGGTAGTGCTTGATGCACAGAGCCAACGCCAGGGAACTAGCCATTAGTACAAAAGGTATTAGAGCCCAGCAGAGGGTGCTGGAGCAGTAATAACTTAAGTATAGAAGTGCAATCTTTATAATAAATATCCAACCAAAAGCAACGCGGTGCACAAGAGAAAAAGGGGTAAACATCCCAGGTTGGAGGGAACCTGGGCGAACCAATGGTGCACTAGGGGATAGCCTGATCATATTTAAAATGGAAAGGTTAATGGAGCGCGAGACCTCCTCAAAGAGGTTTGCACACAGGATCTTCCAGAATAACATCAATAAAACGTAAAATGGGAAAGTTTATTGGGAAAGTTAACCAACAAGGAATGTTGATCACGGAAATCAAATATAAACTTCATCAGGGTAATTTGGGGTCTGCTGAAGTGTCACAATCAAAAATTTACCAATAGGCAAACACCTCCATCTGAATTGGTAGAATACACAGAAACTGACTTCACTTGAGAAATCAATTGAAGTTTTATCCAACCCAAATGCATAGTTTGTAAATGGAATGGGTGTCAAAACATTGTTACTCAATCAACCAAATCAAACTGTCTTTGTTAATAGAATAAATCGTCCATTTTAACGCCTGAGCTGACACAAGGGGCTGTGCGTTATGCACCTCACTAGTGCCAACCTGGGAATATTTAGCTTATACCCAGCGTTAATCTAATGTGTGCTTGAGGTCAGGGAGGGCCTGAAGTTTCACCTTCTGGGCCTCCTGCCGCCCAGCCTTATCCTTGGTGTTAATGCCTACTATTATGTCATCTAACCATGACAGTTTGGGCCTACTACCTTGGGCTTGTCAGCATATTTAGCCAACAAGGATATAGATCTGAAATAAGCTGGATCACGAATTCCCAGCAGGTTAGCACTTCCTTGGAGGACAGGTTGTCTAGGCCTCAGATTTACAGCAGGTATCTTGAGGAGACGTTAATATGAACCTGTGTGTCTAAGATGACTTGAGACTTTGAAGGTATAGTGTTCGCCCTAGGTAAGTAGATCAGTATGTCTTCTTGTAAATTAACAGCAGGAGGGGCAGCCAGACCCAAGAGCCCTTACATGATATTCAAGCCAGTCAATTTGGCCCTCACTCTCTAAAATTCAAGATCAAGCCTTGACCTCCATCTTAGAGTCATGATAAGTTTCAAAGATTAGAAAGGACCCAATTCCCCAGTAGAGATAAAAATCCGCCATCATAATTTACTACTGCTGAGTATTCTCAAAGAAACTGAGTTCCAAAAAGTAGATTTTAGCTGGGGTTATCCAGCTTGAAGGTGGGGGTATTTACAGTGAGCTTTCCAAATTGGATAGGTAGGAAGAATAGGCCCCTATAGATTGGGTACATTGCGGGCTAGTGATTCCATACTTCATATAGTGTGGCAAGTCTAGAGCAATTAAATACTCCTCATTAACTTGGACAATATAACGTTCATGGGGAACCACTGTCAATTATGGCAAGAACAGGAATCTTGTGAGCCTGAATGGCGATGCAATTAACTAGACTTTTAATTTGGGGAGATAGAATGAGAAACATGAGAGATTCATTGGAAGAATAGTAAGTTTTATCAATGTTTTTACTATTAACAGAAACCAAAACTTCTTCTTCAGGTACAATAGCTCCAGATTTGTTCATATTCATGAATGATCTTTGTGGCGTGGTAGGGATGTCAGAATGGAGTGCCTTTTCCTTCATGCTAATGGCCCTTTTACCACCCCCTCAGCAAGTTGTTTCCAGAATGTCTTAACACTGTGTAGGAAACCATTGCAGTAGATGCATTGGAGCCAAGGATTCTTTTGGTTTTTGACCTCATGGGCTCAAGGACAATTAGAGGGACCTGAAGGGGTAATGTAATGCACATGCTCTTGCCAATACGAGACAAATGAGTTGGGTAGCACCAGCTATGTCACTGACCACATGACTAATAATCCCACTGAAAACCACCCTCTCACCCGTGCACCATTTCTTGAATTCATGACATATTTGCAGACCAAGGTTCCAGCGATGCTGCAAGCAAGCAGAATGGCCTGATCCCATGTTAGGGCCACGAATGAGGCCAATGCCTGGCCTAGCTCACTTGCTGAGCTCATTATTCTGGCTTCAGATTGAAATAAACTTTTAAATAGATTTTAAATGAGCAGTATGATTTTATTTTGAATATTTGTGTTTGAGAAAATGAAACTGTATTTCCAGTTGCTGTTTCCTCGTTTTAAAGGCATTTTTAATAGTTTAAAGTATTGCAAAAAACCCTTAATTTTAGCTTTCAAGAAACATCCAAATTGTGGTTTGGGAAGTTCCCATATCTCACATAACGACCATTCAGAGGATTCGGGATGCTGGTCGTTTGATACACTGGATCATCGCCTTATCTAAAGAATCTTCTAATACGTCCAATTTCCCAAATTTGACCTCCAAATTCACACACAAATTTGATTCAATATTCACGAGGTCGATGTGTGGATCAGGCTGACCCCAATCTGTCACATCACCTCCTCACAAATCCAGGAACTTTCAGATATTAATGGGGCATCACTTGCACTCCACGGAGTTTGCCAGGTCGCTTCCTCTACTGGGTATCCCTTCCATTTTACCAGGAACTGCTGGCAACCCCTAACCCAACGCTCCCCCAAAATCTGCTCAACCTCATACTCTTGGCTATACTATTCTTGGGGATTCAGTGGCCCAGGTCATTGTGGTCCCCACCCTTGAAATCCTCAGAGTTAAGACCCATGAATCACCGGATGGGCCTTCAACCCTTCCAGGAGGTTCAGTTCAAATGATCTTATATTCACGACCCAGATTACCTTATAAGGGCCTAAGAACTTTGGGTCAAGTTTCTGGCTCTTCACTGGTACCACATAATTTTTTGCCGCCACTAATACCCACTCCCCTGGAGCAAATAATGGGTCTGGCACTCTCTGCTAATCTGCATATCATTTTTGTCGTGATGTGGCACGCTCCAGGTTATTCTGAAACTTTTTCCTAATTTCCAGCATTTTTCAGGATAATTCATCCACCCCCTGACATACTCTACTGTTTGATCCTCTGCCCAACGTTGGATTTGATCTATGATTAGCAAAGAACAGAGACATCTCTATCAACAATTGGTGGTGGTTATTATATGTGAACTGAGCGAGTCTGATCCAAGAGACCCAATCATTCTGTCAATCTGAAATGTAACATCAGAGGTATTGCTCCAATATTTGGTTTACTCTTTCCGTTTGGCCATCAGATTGAGGGTGGTAAGATGAGGGCCTACATGGCTGGATCTTTAAGTTACTGAGCAAACTTGATCTGAATTTTGATGTGAATTGTGGTCCACGGTCTGAGATGATTTCCGCTGGTAAGCCATGATGGGCAAAGATCCCATCAATGAAAATCCTCGTGATGTCGTTGGCTGAGATTTTGAAGTACATGACGAAAATTCAGCATATTTCGTTAGTTGGTCAACAACAACCCTTATCACATCCTTCCCTTGGCTCTTAGGTAATCCTATGATAAATTCCACTCTAACTGAGCCCCATGGCTGATTTGGAATTTGGAGCAGAACTAACTTACCCGCTGGCTGCTTTTGTGAGGGCTTCAAATGTGCACAAACCAAGCATTCTGCTACATAATTCTTTACATCTTTTTGCAAGCCAGCCCACAAATATTTCTGACGCACCAGGTCAATCATCTTCGCCACCCCCAGATGACCTGCTGATGGATGGTCATGTGACGCCCACAGCACTTCCTGCTGCAGCGATGGGTTTGGTACCCATATCCACGAGTCATGGCATAGAACCCCATTTATCTTTCCATATGTCCGATGATGGCTATGCTGCTGACCTTCAGCAGTTTCCTCCCATACTTGCCTTCTGAATTGCGTCCTCCTCTGCTTACTACGGATCTCCTTTTCCAACTCATCATCCTCACTTACCATCATTGCAAATTGGTCTTCTCGGAACATGGTCACCATGTTGTAATTTTCTAGCTCAGACTTTTCATACGCCAGTACCACATCCTGACTTAACCAATCTGCTATGGTGTTACTCGCTTCTGGATGGTATTCTACTCAGAAGTCATACTGGGCCAGCTCCACATGCCAACGGGCTTGGCACTGACTCATTCTCCTTGGCTCCCAATAGTATTCCAGCGCCCAATGATTGGTACAGACTACAAAAGGGTGATGAGCATACAACAAGTGGTGCTGCCACTCCTGCAGCGCCGCGACCACCGCCAGAAGCTCCTTGTCATAGATCAGGTAATTTGTTTCTGCCAGAATCATTTTATGGCTGAAATAACACACCAGGTGTTCTAACCCGTCTTCCCCCTTCTGTAGAAGTACCACTCCTACAGCAAAATTTGATGCGTCCATTTTGACCACATAAGGTTTCCCCAAATTGGGGTGGGCAAGGACTGGCGCCAAGATGTAAGCTTTTCTTTTAATAAATTGAACGCCCGCTCCTCTTCCTCCCCCCATATGAACGATACATTCTGCGTTAATTTTGTAAGAGGCAAAGCCATCTTTGATAGGTCTTTGATGAACTGCCAGAGAAAATTTATGGTCCCCAAAAACTTCAAACACCTGTCTGATCCGTTGGCGCCTTCCAGGCGCATACTGCCTGAATTTTGTCCGGGCATATCCCTAGGCCTTCTCTGAATACCACAGACCCCCAGGAACTTGACTAACGCTTGATTGAATTTGCATTTTGACAGTTTCAGCCACAGCCCCGCCCCAGCTAGCACCTTCAAAACTTCTCACACATCCCGTACATGAGCCTCCATGGAACGTGAGAACACCAGGATGTCATCCATATATGCGATACAGCACCGGCCAATTAATGGACTGAGTACCTGGTCAATCATTCGTTGGAAGGCTGCCGGGGCATTGCGCAACCCAAAGGGCATTACTCAGTATTGGAACATTCCCAGGTGGCACTTATATGCCGTGTACCTTTGATGCTCCAGCCTCACAGGCACCTGGTTGAATGCATCGGCCAAATCAAGCTTGGTAAAGATGTTGCAACCTGTGACCATTGGTAGGATATCTTCCATAAGTGACATTGGGTAAGAATCCAGTTGGTAACTTCATTTAATCTCCTTTAATCCATGCATGGCCATAACTCGCCACTTGCCTTGGGCACTAGTAGCACTGGAGACACCATGACGGATTTTGACGGCTTGATCAAGCCTTCACTCAACATGGATTGTACGTGATCTTCTAATGCAGATTTGGCCCATTTGTTCAGCGGGTACACTGGGCATCCACGGGGAAGCTCCGACCCTTCTTTGAAATGAAAAGAAATTGCAAATGGCCCATTGGGGAAAACGGCGAATCCCTTTTGGGCCCAAAGACCCCCCCCCCCCCAAAGTCTTGGTATTCCACAGGTAAGCCCTCCTCCTGCATAGTCCCCAAAGTTCGAGGTCCTACTAACTTCTGGTCACCCACCAGCAACCTCCACCTCATCAGAGGACCCCTTCTTGGGTACAAGGTTATGGTACTGGAAGGCACATCGATCTGTGGTCTGAACTGATGCCACCACCGCATCCCAAACACTACAGGGTGGGTCAGGTTCTCAATTGCGCAAAACTGCATCCAAAACCTGAATGGGGCCTGCTGTATTCTCCCTGAAGGGCTTATGCGCTATGATGGCGCCCTTCATGTGGCATTGGCAAAAACTACCACCAGTCCTTCCTGCGCCTGCAACTTCAAACGCTCCACTAGTGCCATTTCAATATAATCTTTTTCTGCCCCGGTATCAATTAGGGCCATGGCCCTCTCCATTCCCCCATCCGCGTGCATCTCCACAGGGATAAACAGATGAGAATAAAGCGAAGTAGGTGATTTATTTTTAGATGAGTTTTTCATTTGCAAATTGGAGGATGGAGCTCTCAGCATATAGCCTGGGCGTCCTCCCCTTGAACATTTCCCACGTTTCTTGGGGCTGGGTGCCACCCCCTTGACTGGAACAGTTGCTTAACGGAGACTGTCCCTTCCCTGGCAACATTGACTCCTCCCGCCAGCCCCATACCAGTGTTAATTATTTCTCGACTTGTATTGCTAAAGCTACTTCTTCCCCCAGCATGGCTTGGACCTTCGCTGCTGCCAAGGCTGACAGCAAATCTGGTTGCAACCCCTGGCAGAACATTCATGAGGATTAAGAATCTGCAACCTGAGCCACTTTTGCCAGTGGCTGGAAGACCTGCGCATACTCCTCAACTGAACTACAGCCCTGGCTGACCATCAATAATACTGACCAGACCTCATCTTTGGCTTCATTTGGGCATGCCGCCCAGTCGACCAACTCTACACACTCCTCCATTGAACTGGGCAAGCTTTCTTGTTCCTAGATGAGTTCTTGGAACCAACCTACCAGTTCTGGAGGTAAGGCATCCACCACCTGGGAGATTTGGAGCGCAAGAGGGGATTTCCCCGTTGCTTGTGTCAACTGCGCCTGGAAGCGGACCCATGCTATTACCTGGTGAATTTTATCCAGCGCCTTCATGGATAACGCCACCCGGCCAGTGGTAGATTTAGGTTTGGCTTGGATCATTATAGTTTGCTGAGTGGACGCCCCCCACAATTGTCCTATTTCGCGCAGAAAAAATGCCAACAAAAATCCTACCATGACCACAGTCAAGACATGTCAGTTCCATTCTTCTCCATTGGCAACCACTGCTTCTTCCCAGGGCCCCCACAAAATGGAGAGGAATGTATTTGAGCTTTGTTTTATGTAATGCACGGGCTCTTGCCTTTATGAGACAAATGAGTTGGGTAGCACCAGCCATGTCACCGGCCACATGACTGATAATCCCGCTGAAAACCACCCTCTCACCCATGCGACATTTCTTGAAACTGTGACATATTTGCGGACCAAGATTCTGGCAATGCTGCAAGCAAGCATCATGGCCTGACCCCAAGTTAGGGCCACAAATGAGGACAATGCCTGGCCTAGCTCACTTGCTGAGCCCATTATTCTGGCTTCAGATTGAAATAAACTTTTAAATAAATTTTAAACGAGCAATATGATTTTATTTTGATAAGTTGTGTTTGAGAAAATGAAACTGTATTTCCAGTTGCCGTTTCCTCATTTTAAAGGCATTTCTGATAGTTTAAAGTATTGTAATAAAACCCTAATTTTAGCTCTCAAGA
The DNA here is from genome assembly GCA_022478985.1 of Massospora cicadina. Classification (NCBI taxonomy): domain Eukaryota; kingdom Fungi; phylum Entomophthoromycota; class Entomophthoromycetes; order Entomophthorales; family Entomophthoraceae; genus Massospora; species Massospora cicadina. Next base: position 57,202 of record JAKSZP010006801.1, read on the forward strand.
AACATCCAAATTGTGGTTTGGGAAGTTCCCATATCCCACATAATGACCATTTGAAGGATTTGGGATGCTGGTCGTTTGATATGCCAGATCATCGCCTTATCTAAAGAATTTTCTAATTGGTCCAATTTCCCAAATTTGACCTCCAAATTTGTACACAAATTCAATTCAATATTCATGAGGTCAATGTGCGGATCAGGCTGACCCCAATCTGTCACAGGTAGCCTTGGAGTTCAGGGTCAACGCTGAAATCTTATTAATTGCTTCCTTGATTTCACAAATGCAAGCAAAACCTTTCTTTTGGCCAATCATATGCATTTGAACCTCAGGATAAGATCCCAAGGAAGGAGATGACAGCAGTGATGGCGTCATCCAAGGTAATACTATTGGTGGTAACCAAGGGCTGTTCTTAGGCGTAGAAACAGCTGGAGAACTCCATGGCGCTCTCTCCTTTATTTAGGCAATACCCAAGAATGCTTGTTTTTGATTGGTCAGGGTCTGATAGCTGCCAAATTCTTGTATTAAGGCCATACTGACCCGTTCCCAGGTGTTACATTCTTTCAAGTGGGGAGTCATGGTCTCCTGAGTGGTGCTATTAAGGTAGGAGTGGATATGCTTCACTTTTTGCCAGTTGGTGGCCTCTTCCATGGAACTCTCATATGCATACAGGAAAGAGGTGATGCTTTTCTGGCCAGGGGTAAACCTATCTTTAAAGCTAGGTTTATTTCTAGTTACAAGAGGAGTGGAGAGGGTGTTAACGCCAGGAAAGGGTGCAGGCTCAGGGGTCTCAGTCTTCACATAGTTGCAGAGGCCCGCTGGTCCAACTGTCATCTTATGCACTCAAGGTCCACTTGGATATTGTCCCAGTTTTAGTTGAGGGAGAAAATGGAAGCATTATGCGTAACCTGCTCTTTTAGGAATTGAATGTCAGCTCCCCTGAAGGTGAAGCTGGCTCTCAAGGGTATCAAGCGGGCCTTGAACCATCAACAAGTTTTTTTGAGCTGAGAGATGTAGCCATTGGTAGGCTTAGTGAAGGTGCTAAAGTTGCCCATTTCATCTGACAATGCATTAATAGAGGCCCTAGGATTGAGGGGGACTCTTTCTACTTGGAGTTTGAATCCCTGTGCTACATTCCAGATTTGATCATATAAGGCAGCCAAGGCTGCTAAAACATCCTTCCACCAAGGGTTGTCAGGGTCTCTAGGGGTAGGTGCTGTGGGGCCTGAGGGTCCTCGAGGGCCATGGGAACCTTCAGGACCTTTAGATCTCTCGCATCCTTTAGGGCCTTCAGTCCCCCTAGACCCTTCAGGTCCTTCACTCCTGGAGGTGTATTTATGAGAGGCCAACTTCCAATAGTGTTGTTGAGGGTCCTTATCAGATCTTCAATTTGGTGGAGGTACTGGTTCCAAGCAGCCTTGAGGAGTTGGATGTTCTGACACAGTTAGTCTTTGAGGTAGTTAGAGATCTCACTATCCAACACCACAATCTAACCTCAGGCTTTGTTTATCAATTGTCAGTTATTGGTAATGGTCTCTCAGTTGTTGTGGACAAAGGAGGAGGTCACATTGTGAAGATTGACAACATAGGAGTATAAGGCTTAGGGGAGCCCCAGTTGTTGGGAGACTTCATGATGCAACCCAACTAACTGGAGGAGTTGATGAATATATGGGTGAACAAAGTTCCAAAGGTAGCATTCAGTTCCCAGGGTCAGTCTCCCGCTGGTAGCTGGGCCAAGGTATAAAGGTCCCACATGGTAGATGGCACAGAATAAATGTGGGAGTGGCTGAAGCGGGCACCCAAAGAGTAAATGGCATTTATTAATTTTTAAACAATGTCTTAAAGGTTCTTGTACTGAAGCTGATACTGATTTCCATCAACTGAGGGCAGGGATAACTGAAATGTGGCCCAAAAGTCTAGACTCTCAGGATGTGTGGTGTCACTTCATACCACAAGGTACTAATCTATCAAGCAACACTTCTTTACTGATCGTCAGATTGATCTTGTAACTGATAGTATTCTCCATTATTTGTGATAGACAATTTCACTTAGGACAGCTCAAGCCCCCTGTAGTGAGCACCACTTCTTTTGTAATAAAAGTTCTCTTGACTGTTGCCAAAGTCCAAAAAGGGCTCAAAGCTGAAAATTAGTAGAGAAGCCAAAAAATGAAAAGATGGAGAGAATATAGACTACTTTGTTGGGTTAGAAAGCATTAATATCTATTGGGCGCATGGGGACATGGTGCCTCAGGGACCTTCATGGCCCCATAGGATCAGGATCTTTTATTGACTTCTGGATCAACTACCTGGATGGCACCCTCATTGTACTGCATCATCCTTATAATTTCAGCAGTGAGGGAAGTGCCTTTCATGATTTTGGAAGCTGGGATAGGATTCCTGAAGGTGATTTCATCAATTCTTGTATGTGTAATGCTTCCTGGTCAAATCTAACTTCAATGCCATCAGGATAAGGTTCTGTTCACACTGGTTTGAGTGTTGGTCTTTCAAGGCTCAATTTGTGGAGCAGGATTTCAGCTTGCTTGTCATCTCAAATCCTGGCACTCATTCCCTCCTAATTCATCTTTCCCAAATGCTAGATAAATTCAACTCATCCATGGCATCATTTGCTAGTGAGTCAAATATAAATTACTACTATAAATAATTATCAAATATCCTCAGCATCAGTTGCCAGCATTCAGAATCAGAGGCATTAGAGTCACTCTTGCTTGCTTTTATGATAGAAACCTCAGCCTTCTGCCAGAAATATGATTATCCTCAGCATAAGTCACTGGCTAATCCCTAATATAAACAACTGATTGGATATCCTTGGCATTAGTTACCAGTGATCCTAATAACCTAACGTCAAGTTGGCATTCTGTCAATGAACCTTCTTCAAATAAACTTTCAATTTAACATCAACATAAGTTGCCAGTAAGTCCTTCTAATTTAATTTTACCACTTAATAGATCATCCTCAGTCTTAGTTGCCGGTGATCAAAATAACATTAATCCATGTTGGGGATTGGCCCTAACAAATCCAGTCTCAGCGGAGTCATTGTGGTAGCTTAGCTCAATTTAAAAGGGGAGCGCAAATTTGGGTACAATTATTATGAATATCATCAAAACTAGGTAATTGATCATTCCACCAGGACTGACCAATATTGACCCTAATTTCAGAAACTAGGGGGAAAATCCTTTTGGTTAATTTCCTAACAATATATTATGATGATACCTTAAGAGATGATCGACTAAAATTTTGGGTTTGATTTTATAATAGCTATAAAACTTTGGGGACAAAAATATTGAGAGCACTATCCCAGAAACTAGGAAAGCTGGACTTGGATGTTGCTGGAATCAGTTAAGATTTTCCAATCAGAGTTTAGGATTTGTCTATAAGTAAAAAATTAAACCCTGATAAAAGATTGTAGTATTTAAGTTAAATTTAACTAACAATATTGTGCATGACTAAATTGCAAGTATTGTTAAAAAATACTAAATATAAGATCTTGAATATATGGCCACATTGATTAAAAAAATATAGTCAGGAGGTGAAGTGAGAGTATGGATTGGTTTATGGGCGAGAATATAGACATCTACCCAAGTGAAATACTTTCTGGGCGTATTTTGAGATTTAAGCCAGCTATATAAAAATTCTAGTCAAGATTTAAGCACTTTATTTTGAGCTGGCTTACTTATTTAATTTGGGACCTATGCTTTAACTAATACTGAAGTGCTTGTTATTGCAGATTTCTTGTATAGTAGGACCCACTCTTCTCATTGATGGTATTAACACAAGGGGTTAACTCAAGCATTCTTCCATAATTGCTATGTGCTGAATATTTTTGAGCCAATTTTCCAACTCCAAGATCAAATAAGAGCACTGGATAGCAATAGTATAGGGGTTGCTGACAGTTTTTTTAAAATTGTAGCCAATATTTAGCTAAAAATAAAAGGGTACGAAACGTATGATTGCCTTTAAAAATTTCTTTGATTGAAAAGGAAAACTCGAGCAATTTTCAACTAATCCTTATACTAAACTTTTATATCATATCTAAAATTCTTTATCATTCTAAAAACTTTAAGCTTTGATCATCTGTTGCATTCTAAGCTACTTTCCAGGTACATATTACTTTTGCTTTCTCAAGATATATAAAACCCCGTTTGATGTAGTAGAATTTTAATTTAACTTCTTTACAAAAAATGCTTTTACCTCCTTTTTAGCAAATATTATGTTTCTGGATTTTACTTTCTATATAATTTAAAGTTATATTTTTATAAAAAAAGCAAGTTTTATGATACAACATGAAATAATGAAATGCATATGTTACCTTAGACAATTTCTCATGATTATAGAGCCAGGATAGTTAGGGGTGTTAAATGCTATAATCAATGCCCTTTTAAAGGTCTCTATTTTTTCACTGAAAAATTAGTTACTGGTTAATTAGTCACTTTTCCTAGGTAGCCATTACTAATTGACCTATTGGCTCAGATCAAAAGCGATTGTGTAGTTTACTGATAATGCTGAATCTGCAACAGTTTTATTGTATGGCTTATGCTATTATAACTAGTTTTACAGGTTTCCTCGTTTTACAGTTTCAGACAAACCCTGAGGAGATTAGTACTACCCTAATTAAGCTTATCTAAGCTTGGAAAAGCATTAGTACCGAAGACTTACCCGTGGATATGCACAAAATAGTATTAATTAGTTTATTCTAACAAGTTCAATTTCAAGTGCCGAGCGCCAAATAAGTCATATTATTGATTGCAATGAACTATGGCAATAGTTTATGTTTGAGGCTAGTCACATCTGTCAACAGCCCAATTGTAGCAGAAGATTGAGGTAAGAGCCATAGATACAAAAACACATTATACAACCTTGACTGGTAACACTTGAGATATATTTTGGTAAAGTTACATGCGCTGATTGAAATCATGGGCACAGCTATGTTTTCTGGCTAACTAGCAACGAGGCAGAACAAACCTTTGGAAATGATAGCTAGTTACTATATTGAAAACTGGGTAATAATATAAGCAAGTGGTAGTAGCGTAATAGCAGCCAAAATTCTAGCCTAAAATCTTAGGCAAGTATTAGCTGAGCCAAATTGTAATAAATTATGGTCAATCCCAAGGATTTAGGTTTAAAAGTTTAATGAAAATTAGAAGCCAAATATACGTTCTCTATAATCAATTTTATACAAAATAAAAAATACGAATTTATATACAAAGAATTTTTTATCAAAAAGATTTTTTTGATTAGGTTAACATAGGAAGAATCTTTAATTAAATCTTAAAATTTAGTGACTTTGGTTTGGGACATTAATATGAGCAGTTGAATAGCGAGTCGTATATGTCATTTTTCCATATAGATTGCAGTAGAGTAAATAGAATTATCACTTTGAATTATCAAATTACATATTCGGAATCAAAACAATATATGAATTATGAATGACAATTATGCTTTACAAGTCAAAGAAAACTCAAAGTCTATTTCTATGCTGATTATATTTACTTATAATGGAACAAATAAACCTTACAATTTATGCTTCAACAAAGACCTACTATCCCATATAAAATTCATGTTTATTTATAACAAAATTAAAAGTCTAGAATATAAGGTTTAATTCACTTTACTTCTTAAACAAACGATAGAACTTCTATCATTAGCATAAAATTGTTTTTTTGAAATCAAAGATCCCAGCACTGAACTAAAATTTTTAATCACAAACTAACAAATTAAATATGAACTATACAATAAATATAGAGCCCAAAGCTACATTTTGGCCTTTAGAATCCGGTTAATCATTAACTCTTGTGCAATAAGACCTTTTGTAGTCGACTATTTTACAATAAACGTTCAATTTTATAACTTTTTAAATGTGGTGTTTAAGGAATGACAAGTAAAGAAGCAAAAGTACAAGCTAAAAAGGTACACACTATCAAAGAAAAACAAAGCTATGCAAGGTACATATAATCTTTTAAAAGACTTATAAAGAGCTAAAATAAGATTAGAATCATTCGCGCCTACTTGATTCTATAATATTTTATAAGCTTGGAAGTATTGAATTACCATGAGCTCAGGTAATTTTGGTCAGCTTTAATTTAAAAATGCTAAAATACTTAAAGACTGGGTCAATCCAAAATGTTATCTTGCGAAGCAGTTTGGTCCCTGGTAAATCTAAAAAGAAGGTTTTTCTCAGAAGCAGCGTGACTATTAGATTTAACAATATCCGACATGAAATATGACCAAGCTCCTGAAACTTGGCTGAAATCTTTGCTTAAACCTTGGACCTGCTCAATATTTCTATTTAAAACTGTGAGGCCAACATTGACCTGATCGAGCTCCTACAAGGTACTTGTTAAAGTAGAATTTTGGCTTATAAGAATATATTGCTTTTAAAAGTTCTGTGATATAAAAAAGAAAAAAACTCACTTAAAACGTACTCTTTCTATTTCAGAAATTAAGGCCTCCTCTCCTTCCGAAAGGCAATCCTTTCCTTCTTTATGATACCCATAAATCAAAAAAGATGTATAAAAAGTTTCGGTAAAATCTAAACTAGACAGTCAGCTATTGAGAGCTTATTATATGAAAACTACAAGTTCTTAAGGAAAAGTTGAATGATAAAAAATAATAGCTGGGCCATCCGTTTAAAGATCAATAATTGATGCTTTCTGTTATATCAAAAGTTTACAATTTTTATAATTATTACCGGAACCTTATGGTAAGTAATTTCAAGTAACCCTGCTAATACCAAGTGTTCATATATAATAAGTTAATATAAAAAGTCTATCAGAGAACTTATTGTATGTTTAAAATTCTAAGCAAGCGCCTATTTACAGGAACCACCACGATTTTAGTCGTATGTGCACGACTAAAAATCGTGGTAGCTCCTGTAAATTGTATAAAAAGAACCAAATATAAAGGTCTTAATTTAGTATCAAATACCTATTTGATGTCATGTGGCTTTATAAAAACTAGCCGATTTATCCGTGCTTCGCTACGGTGTCTATAGAAGTTCAGATATTCAAATTTATTAATTTAGATTTATTATAGATAAACAAAACCACTCAGCCAAATCTAATTGCTTAATCGAATCAACCAAAAACCACCAACCACTCAGGTAAACCTAACTGAACTTATCAAATCAACTAATAACTAATCAGTCTTAAAGCTAAATTATGTCCTATCGATTCGACTAAAAGCCATCAACCACTCAGCCAAACAAAATAAATCTATCGAATCAATCAAATCACACCAAACTGCTACCCGAAACATTTCTACATTTAAAATCATTGTGTATGTGATATATATTCCAAACTACTAAATTAACTTCTACTCAAGTTGCCAAAGGTATTTTATTAATTAGGTGAACCAAATTAAGCATTTTTTTAAGTTATATAAAATTAACATCAAGATTCCCGTGCTTCGCTATAGCGTTTAAACTATCAGTTTTCATATTGACAAACCAAAAACCGCTTAGCTAAAACCTTTGAACATACCAAATCAACCAATCACCAACTGCCTCGCAAAACTAAACTTAAAATCGAAACTAAAATCAACAACCACTTACTAACTAAAACCATAGAATATACCAAATCAACAAATTTTCATCCACTTCGTATTCGCAAAACAAAACTAAACTTGTCGAAACAACCAAAGCCACCAACCGCTTACCAAAACCAACCAACTTATCGAATCAACCAATCACTAACTTCTTTATTAAAACCATTAAGCTTAATCAACCCAAATCCACCAACCGCTTGACAAAGCCATTTAAACTTACGAATCAACCGAATATCAAACTTCTCAGCCGTAACAATATACCGATTACTATCGAAGATATATAGGAGTTTCATTTAATACATATAAACCTTTTTAATTAGAATATGAAAATTAAACTTTTTGATGAATTGTTGTATTGTCATCCAAGACCAACGTCTGTGCAAAGGTTCAAATTTTTTTTTATTGATAATAAGTGTCTGAAATAGAGCTTGTAAGATTTGATTACAGACAGACAGAATTGACAGTGAGTTTAAGAAAAGTGTATAAAAAGTGATTACACCAGGATTTGAACTGACCTTTTATAGAGTTGAAGTTTAGAGCCAAAAGGGAGGATACCCCAGTGGTATAATAACTCTACCACTGCCTTTATACAGGAACTTTGGGTAGGGGATGACTATGACTGTGTTAGCGTTGTGCACCAATGCCCCAAACCAAGATAGCAAATAGCAAAGGCGGTCCATGGACTTCCTGGCCTATCATATGCTGTGCATGGAGGGTTTGATTTTATCCTCCTTTCCCATTCATTTGATCTTCAATTTGCAGTATCATCCCCAGGTTGGCCCACTTGAATAAAATTTAAAAAAGTTTAGAGCCAAAAGCTGAGCTGATTATGCTAGATTTTTTTTTATTAAAAAAAAACTTTATTTAAAATAAATTTTAAGGGAAAGTAAGAGGGGAGGGCAGAATACAGGTGATTTGGCCAAGGGTAAAAAGGACCTGGGGTTCAGGCCACTAGAGTTCTAGCACCTCCAACCATTGCTGATTGGCAATTGCCATTGCTAGCCACAGTTCTAGCATTGGTGGGCTTACAGGCCATTCAATTCTCAGTCAATTAGTTGCCTCATTGCATATGATGAGCAATCCAGCAGGGAAAGCCAAATGTGTGGCTTTATAACACCTGGGGATTAGGCATAAAAATTTTGAGATCTGATAGAGCTGATCAGAAATAATCTGAATGGTCTTCAATACCAAACCTTTGTGGTGGGGGCGCTCGTTGCTTAAAACCTTGGTGATGAGTGCACAGTGAATTACCCATACACAATAATGGCAAATGAAGGCTCATAGTTGGAGCTATTTTCAGGATTTTTGTGAAGAAAAGATCCTGTGATAGATATATTCCCAGTGGCAAATTGTTTGCCTGATAGGATATAATATATCATGGTCCAGTATTTTTTGAACATGGCACATTCATAGTAACAGTGGGCTATGTCTGCTTCCAGTTCAGCACATATGGGGCATTCTTTGTGCTGGTAATCCAGCCCACTGTGCTTTCCTGATTTAATACCTGATTTAGGATCCACCAGGTTACTGAACACTGTTTGGCCATTACCAAGTGGGAGTTCAGGCCCAAAATCAACTCCTTCATCAGGTAGTTGGTGTCATGGCCTTTGGTAGTCCAGTCATTTAGGATTCATGGATGGGTGGGCAGATTGCACCCCAGTTTTGGGAGTGGATCCCCATATTCTATCAGCATCAATTTGTACCTTATTTTGATCAACTTGGTTGCATATTCATCAGTGATTTGGTTATTCTCCTCCAGCTTGTTGCAGAAATCATTGCAGAATTACATGCTTTGATATCCCTTTGAATTTGGTCAGCTTCTTGGTCCAATTGCTCAAATGACCATCCACCCTGGTGCATGGCCCAATTGCATAGTTGCCAGTAGTGTGGAGTACCTTTTGGGAGGTTATCCATGGGTGGTGCACCATCCATTCATGTATTGAGTGGGGAGAGACTGGCTCTTGGAGGCCTTGGGCTCTTGCCCAGTTCACGCCCCACGCTAGGGTCTGGCAGCGCATGTGCATCTGTGTTAGCTTCAGGAATGACTTCCCCCATATATGCCAGGTGTGAGATTCAAAGTCCAGGAGGCCCATGCCTCCTTTGTTCTTTGGTTTTGACAGGGCTTCTAGTGGTACCAGTGCCACCTTTGCCTTGAACCACAGGAAGGTTTGGAGCATTGTCCTGATTTTCTTCTCTAAGTTGGGCTCATTGGCAGCACATGAGCAACATACCACAACTTTGAGAAGATGAAGACATTTATTGCCTGCACTTTCTCCTTGAGGCATAGTCTGGTGCTCTTCCAGCATGCCATTCAGATTGATAAGCTTGATAATACTTCCTGTTTGGTCTCCAGTACCACTGGTCCCTTATCATTGAAGAGTATCCTGAGGTATTGGACTGTCTGGGAGTGCATGATTGGCATTGTGTCAGTTGGCGGGCTGAAGCTCAGGTTGCTGACCCTCATCACTGAGGTTTTTGCCAAGTTGATTTTTGCATTTGATGCTAGCTGATAGAGGTTTAATAGTTCCTTGGTGCCCTGGAGGTCAGTTGGTGAGCTTATGCCTACTACTGTATCATCAGCAAATGCTAGCATCTTCAGTGGCATTTGGTTAGGGTGGACTAAACCCCAGAGCTTTGCATCCGCTGCTGCCAGTAGAATGTTGGCTGCAAAGTTGAAGAGTATTGGTGACATAGGGTCACCTTGTTGGAGACCTTGCCCAACAGGGATTTCATTGGTTATGCCATCTGCAACAATCACCTTTGTTACCAGGCCCAAGTACAGCATCATTATCCATGCTCAAAAAGTGTCAGGGATACCAACTGCCTTTAGTGCCTCATGAAGGAATGACCACGCTACTCAGTCATATGCCTTTTCCATGTTGAGGAACATAAGGTACCCCTGTTTGATGCCCCTCACATCCTGGAGTACGCTCTGGACTGAACCAATGCTGTCCCATATACTACAGCCTTTGACAAAGCCATTCTGGGCATTATGGAGCATGCGCGGTGCTGTTGCCATCAGTCAATTAGATAGTATGTGCATGAGCAGTTTATAATCAGCGTTTGATAGCGCAATCAGGCGCCAGTTCTGAAGTTGGCATCTGAGGCCCTTTTTGTACAGAAGTACAATTCAGGTCTCTTGGCCTCCCAGAATTTGCTGGCCATTTTGCAAACAGTGGTTAAAGAGGGCTTTGAGCTCTGGCGCAATGCAGTCTCAGAATATGCTGTATATTTCTGCACACATATTGTTGGGGCCTGGTGCTTTCATTCTTGGTGACTCCTTTAGCACCCTCTTAACTTCATTGATAGAGATTTCAGTGGATAGCTTGGTGACATCTTCCAGCGTACAGCCCCCCAGTGCTGGCTTGGCCAGGTCAATAAGGGTTTTTGTCACCAATTTGCTCATTTCTCATTGTCAGAAAAGATCACCATAAAAAAGCTCAACCTCATGCTTGATTGTTTTGGGGTCTGTTGATACTTCCCCTTCCGCTGTCTCCACTTCTCATACCCTAGCCTTGGTTTGAATTTCCTTGAGGTGTTTCAGGCCCTCTTTGGTCATCATCCCCACTAGGCTCTGATATTGGTAAGTCGCATTGGTTCATCTCTCTGAGTCTTGCTTCATCATTATGGCCCAATACTTTTTGTGTATTGTTCAGTACTCACTCCACCAGTCCTCACTGTCCTGCTGGGTGAGCCTCACCCTTTCTAATTTAGGCTTCAGCTGCTTCACAGCGGCAGTTTTCTTATAGAATGTCACTTTTTCAAACTTCATACTATTGTGCTTCATTTTCACTTTGATCCAGGTCCATTGTTCTAGCAGGTCCAATTCTGTATGGTTGTCCAGATATGCTACCAGTCGATCCAGTCCAGCGTCAATCTTTCAGAGACATTCCCCATCTCTCAGCGTGGCTGGTGCCAGTTGCCACTTGTGGTTCCTTGGAGGTTCATCAAGGTTGATATCCACGTGGATGACCATGTGGTCACTTTCAGCATTTATGCTAACCTCGCTGTTGGACGTCATCAGCTTGAGATCTGATGACACTAGGATGTAGTCTAAACGTGATCCTGACAGTGGGGATTCAGTGGCGTCATATGACCACCGCGTTAAGTTGGCCAGGTCATCATCCTCTTCATCAATTGTTAGGCACATCCCCAATTTGACTAGGTAATTGAGCATCTTGTTGGCCTTACTGTTGGGACATTCTCTCATTGGGAACGTATCCCAGCTCGCATTTGTCCAACAGTTCAGGTCTCCTGCTATTACAGTCATTGCTTCAGATGGCACTTCCACTAAGAATTCCCAAAAATACAGCTTTCATGGTGCTTTGGTGGGGCGTAGACTGCTACCACTTGTATGCTCCTGCCAGTTTCTCTATTTGTAGCTGTCGCTATCAAGATCCTACTGGTGCGTGAGTTTATTCCATGAATTCCAGGTCTATTTTCTTGTCCATTGTGATGATCGCCACATGGTCCATCCATAGGGCTTGGTAGCCTATTTGGTGGGACCACAGATGGTTTTTCGCGTTGCAGTTTGAGCTTGGCACCATTTCCTTTTGGTTACCAGCTTGTGTTTCTGAAATAAAAATTAGGTCAATATTATTATTAGTTAATAATGGTGCATCCTTCTCCTCCTCATTTGTATGCTCGCCATCCCCCAAGCATTTGTGGTCGCTATCCTCATTTCTGGCTGCCTGAACCATGGATATGAGGTTTAGCATTGTCTGGTTTGTGGATTGAGTCACGTACTGAGGTCTGGTTGGTAGATGATGATGGCGTCAATGGTTGGCAGGGTGTATTATTCAGTTTTTGGGGTCAGTTGGTTGGGACTGGGATTATATTCCTGGGCATCCTGTGTACTGGGAATTCAGTCACCATCCCCGTCTCCATGTCGATGGATAATGGGGATGGTTTTATGATTGGGTCTGGGTGCCCCTTGTCCCCTGCTGGCAGAGCGGCAGATTCCCCCTCATCCTTTGATCAGATTTGCACCCCTTCATTCAATTTAATGTCAGAACTCAATTTTTTAGTCAGTGATTGTCCGACTGACTTTGTCAATTTCTTTGCTCCTGCTGATTTTTTGCTGGTCACCTCAGGTTTATTTGCCAATGACTTTCAATTTGATTTAGTATTCACTTTCATCTTGTTAGGCTTTCGATTTCAATTTGCTGGCTTCCTGCATCCATCCTTGCTTGGGAGACTTCTTTGGGTTCACCTTCTGCCATCTTTCCTCCTCACAGAACATCCATTCTTCTTGGGTTGGACGTTTCTCTGTTGGTCCGGGGTCAGTTCCCTCATCCATTGTGTAAGATTTGGGGTTCAGATTTATAAACAGTTCGTCATCTGCTTCAGGTCACTTTGCCACTTCTCATTCCCATGCTTCTCTATGTGCCAGGTCCAATTCTTGTTGTTGGCATTTCATATCCACTACCTCTGTTAGGTTGTGCAAGGATCCATTCTCTGGCTTTCAGATGGAGGAAAGTCTTGGTACCAACCTTGGTGATCCCCCAATGGGGTCATATTCATATTCCCATGTAGTTTTACATTTATGATGGTGGCATTGAGCCATTGTGTGGCTGGTCTGGTAACAGAACTGGCACACTTGTTTGGCATCCTCCTGTTTGATGTATACTACCCTATTGAGGCCAGGCAGGCAGATGAATCAGGGTAGAGCAATTTTGTTTGGTTTCATCCAGGGTGCCAGTTCATACAGCGCTTCCACTGTCCAAGGGTGGAGGCACTTCGCGATGTAATCACCACTGGCTTGCCAAAATTCTTCATACTTCCCCATAGTATGACAATCCGGTCCAGATCGCTTCATGCACCCACTCCCATTCTGCAATCAGTGGGGAGATTCTGGAAGGTTACCCACCTTGTATTTTGGTTGACATATCTGGTCAGCTCCATTTGCAGATAAATCCCCTTGTATTTGATGCTGATCTTGAGGAGTTTCTTGCGGTCCAATTTTCCTGGGATCACTATATCTATATAGCCTTGTTTGGGTACCCAGTGGTGATCAAAGTCCCCTCTGGCTAGGATTTCATCAAGTCTCTGATAAATTGACATTATCAGGTTGTACCATTCCTCCTCCTCCACTAGCTGCAGGTGGATTTGGATAGCATCCTTTAGGTAAAATTTTGGTGCCTGGCAGTCTGTAAAGCCCCCGCTGATCAACTGATGGATGTACTCAATGTGGCTCCCTGATCCATTCCAGGTGTTGTCTTCAGTATGTGCTGCCACTGGCGCTGTAGGATTTGGTTTTCACGCTTGGTTTGGGTACTTCGGTGGGGGTCTTTCCCTTCAAAATCCAGCTTACTGATTCATCGAGGCTGAACCCCCAGTTGAGGAATGCTTCTATCTGGTGAATGCTGATACCTTGGTGGCTGATACTTTTAGCCATTTGTGCTCTGATCTCGAGGCTCTGCCACTCTAGGGCATCCATCGTCGAGAACCCCAGTCAGTACCACTTGAGGGAAGATTCTGGGCTGCACGTTGGGTGGAGGTGTTTTTGAAGGACCTCCAGTGTAATCGAGAGATACACTGGCACCAGTCCCTTACTGTGACACTATTCCAGCCCCCATCTGTAAATACTCATGCCATGGCTGCTGGAACACCCACTTCACTCCATTGGAACGCTTCAGAGGGGGTGAAACCTTCAGCGGTATATGGGGCCACTAGCGTCAGTTCCAGGAAGGATTGCTTCCAATCCTGGATAGTTTTGATGCGGATCCCCACTTTGAGCCATTCTTGGCCCAAGTCTGGGGTCATGACCCCTTTCATTGCCATTGCCACCTGTGGTGAAATCTTGTGTTCCATCCATGGTTGGGCTGATTCAGGGGTGAACCCCACTGCGTCCCAGTCTGCAGCTTCAGTTATTGTTGTGGCATTGCGCCAGATTTTCCACTTTTTGATCAGAAATGGTCAGCCTCTAAAGGTTTTGTGAATCGGTTTAGTCACCCCCAGCTCTGCCCATTTGCGCACTAGGTCCATACTGGCACCCTCTCAGAACCAGTATATAATCTCCATCGGTGTGAATCTGTTGGTAAACCAGTTGATGGCCTCTTCTGGCGACCAATCCCAGAAAGGTCCCCATTCCACCACTTTTTCCTTTGTCCAGCCCGCTTTCATCAGGTCTGATGCAGTGGCTGGTGGAATTTGGGTGTATGACCAGTGTAAGGCCTCGGTGGCCTTGAACCTGGCTGTGATCCATGGTGGTGCCTCCTCTGGGGAGAATGTGGCATTATATTATTCCAGTGTCATGTCCACTGGAATGGTGTGTCAGGCCCATTTGAGGGCAGTTGAGGCATTTGGGAATCGTTTTGTGTAATCAGCTAAATCTGTTGGGTTGAAGCCCAAGCTCCTGACAGCTTGGGCATATCATGCTGTAATGCCTGCCTTGTTATACTCCATCACATTTAAAAGGTCAATGCCAGCCTCCATCCAGGCCTTTACATCTGCCAGTTTTAAATCTTTGCAGATTGTGGCCTCAATCACCTTGTTCTCCATGGGGATTTTCATCCATTCCAGGGCGTCTTTGGTCCAAAACTCGTGACACTTTGAATAGTACCGCCATGTCAATTGAGATTTGGGTGTTGAGCCAGCGTTTGGCCGCTCTGGCGGAAAACTTGTGGTCTCTCCACATAGCTATGACAGCTGGTTTGATACCTTTGGAGACCCACTGAGTTGCTGTAGAGTACGGGAACTGGAAGGCCTCCCATTGTTTGACCTCATGGGCAGACATCTCAGCGCGCCAACATGTCTGACTGGATTGGGGTGTATTTTACTGGGGCCCTGGCTGCCAACTTGACCGCTGTCAGTGTTTTGGCCCCTTCCAGTAGTACTTTTAGTTTTTTTTTGCCAAATTTTCTCAAGTGTCCAATCCCCAGATTTGAGATTTGGTCCCCAATGGTTCATATTGGTTCAGCGATTGGCTCTGTGCTAATCTAATCCCCTCTGATGGCTTACAATTGTCAGGGTTTGTTCCTGATTGTCCATTTGGGATTGGCCATCAATTTATGGTTGAGCTAGAGCCCCCTATCAACATGAATTCGTCGGGGATTGCACCCAATGGTGTATCAGGGATCACGCCCAATGATTTTCTCATGTCGCCAGATCAATTTTGGTTGGGGACCATTTGCCCCCCAACTGGGCCTTGTCAGAACTGGTGCCTGACTTCTTCTTCACTCAAATACCCCAAGCAGATTTGGTAAGTTTCTCCATGTTGGCAGAAAACTTTTTATGGCTTTGCTCTGTTGGTTTGAGCTGCTGATTTTTATCAATCAAATCTGAGTCAGTTTTGGATCCTACCAATACTTCGTCTGGGGTTTTTTGTTTTTTCCACAAAAATTTTCTCACCCTGTGAGGCCCCAATCCCCTCTACTGGTTGAGGTTCAGTGGGGAATATTCCTAACACTGCTGTTCTCAGCATCAGGACTTGCTCCCCAAAGGTTTCTCTTGTCGTCTGGTTGTTGGTGGTCACCAATCCTAGGGAGTCTGACCCCGTTATCTACGCTAGTTGCAAGGGCACCATGACCCTTTGATGCGTTTGTGCGTTTCATTGTTGTTTGTGTCACCAAATTGTTACTTGACATACATGGGTTGTATTGCCCTTCCCCATTGTTAGTTGTGTGGGGGCTTGGGCCAGCGGGAAGTTCATTAGATGGTACGTCCATCTTAGCATCCTTTGTATTATTATTATAATTTGATATTGGCGCAGGCAAGTCATCCATTTCTATGTGCTGCACACAGACAGGCGGATTGACTTCCCTATGCTTGGGTGGTTGGCTGTAGTTTACTGCTCTATAATTGCAGTGCGCACTGGCAGTTGGTTGCTCTCTCAATTCTTGTTCAGTTCACTTTTTGATTTAAAAAAGTGATGTTTGTAAGAGAAAAAAATTAGCCGATTATGCTAGAGGAGGCATTTTTAAAATCAATTAAACTTTTGATTCAAAGTTTTGATTTAGATAAACTTGTTAAATACTTAAATGACCACTAACCACTTAATAAAACCATTTAAAATATCAAATCAGCTGAATATCAAACTGCTCAGCTGTAACAATATAGCGAATACCATCAAAGTATATATAGGATTTTCACTTTTTACATATAAAACTTTTTATTTTACTATTAAAATAATACTATAAAATTCATAAACCTTCTCAGGCATGCACACAACAACTCACCAAAGTTTCATCACAATTTTATGAATGGTATAGGAATGCATTTGGTACAGAAAAACAGACATTTATTTATATGTATATAGATTATGGAAAATTCACTACAACCAATTCTATGCATACTTCAAATATCTGGGGGTTTGTGCCATCCAGTCCATGTGTCTGTGAACATTTTAAGCGTATAAAGCCTTAGAGCCAAATATGGATATCCAAAGGATATTAGATAAGATAAAATAAATTTACTTATAGTACTAAAAAACTTAAACCTTATTGTATTTATTGGAGTATTACATATTGGAGATGTTAATTTTATCTTAGATTGTGATAGAAAAGATGTGAGATCTCAAAAAACTAACTTATTACAGAGAGCAGTAAATTGTTGAATTGTATAATACCTATATGTGTTAATTCTATTAACAGCCCCACTATTCATTTTCTTAAGGGAAAACTTGAGATGGTTCCTATTTATGGTAGATTAATAGGAAATTCTATTAAGTGCTTCCAATCTATAATTCACATATGAAAAAACTTCTTCTGAAATGCCCTTAAATGAAATGGGTTTTGTAAGCCCTGGGGCAACCCCTGCACCTAGATAGGGAATAGTTTCCCAAAAGAACCAATAATAGGCTCAAAAGGATGCTACCCCTCACCAACAAGGGAAATTTAGCCTATTTTGTGTGTTATGATCACCACTTAGGCATCAATTTTAAAGGCACAGGTAAAGGTGATAATATAAAGATTAAACTATATGAAAACAGTTACTCTAAAAAATACACCAAAAACCAAGTTATTGTGCTATGGTTTTTTAAATTATACCTGAAATAAAAGCACACTGTAGTCTCCAGGTACTAACAGTGGTAACGGCTTGCAGGTTCTCCTCTTTCAGATAGCAGGCATATTCTACTATTTTTAAACTTGATCCCCTTCCCCTAATTAATCCTTCATTATATGTTACTTAAAACTAAAAAACTTATTAGTGCCAGTCATTTTATAACTCAACTTCCCTTAGGAATATAAATCCATCTGCATAAATTTTCTGGAAAGAAAATGAAACTAAGACCTTAACTTCAGGGATTTGCCCTATAGTAATGTAACCTAATAAAACCAAGAGACTGACAAAACTCAAGGATAATAAAAATAGAGCCTAGTAGCAATGTTTATCACTGGCACAAGGGCAAAGAAGATACTATGATAAAATAATATGATTCATCTTACTAGGTTGAAGGCTGAGGTAAGTGATAATAATATGTGATTTAAGATTTAGCGCCAGTGGGGTGACAAGGGACTGATTGTACTTTCCATAACACCTTTATTTTGGGAATGGTTGCTAAGACTGATTAATGTACCATTTTTGTTGCCAATTCAACCCAAAATAGTTATCAGTAGGTTAGTAAATTTAAATCAACCTTGCATAGTATGCCTATTAATCAAATTCTTTATCTAATTATAAGTTAAATAATATATTCATTAAGTGAATAATAATTTTGTTCGCGTGGTTGCTCAGAACTGATTGCAGCATTGTGGATGAGCAGTGGGTTACATCCTGCCACCTTCAGTATTTCCCCTCTTAATCCTACCTACCACCAAAGAGCTGGTGAAAAGGATTCGGGGTCTGTGTAAGGTAGTAGTGGAGGCCAGAGGTCACCACTAGCAGGTAGATTACAATCCTGTAAATTTGGGGAAGCACCCCCTTATTTTGGACTGGGGGTGTTCCCTTTCCCATCCAAGAAGGGGACAAAAAGGCTTGCAGCCCCCTCATTTCCCAGGGTGACCTTGCCCATGCGGTGGACAAGCGGTGAGTTACTTCTTACCTTTGAGGGTCCCACTCCCAACTCCACTTCTCACATCCAGAGAATTAATATGGCGAATTGAGGGATTCTGTAGTGATTTGGCAAAGAATCAGCATCCACATGTGGCTAAGGGGCCAAATATTAACAGCAATGAATCCTTGGCCTTGAAAGTTGACAGTTGTAAATCATCAGTAACAAAGCCCAACGGACATGTACATTCAGTGAAAAACGCAGTTATTGTCAAAGATTTGGTAACAACAGCTGATGGCACCAGGCCATCATCAAAAGAAGTTGCCAGTTTGAAACCTTTCCTGAAAAATCAGGAGCAAGGCCTGACAGGCGTGTTCCTTTGATGAAGAAAGTGTCTAATATCAAGTCTTTGGTAGAACTCACCAATGGCATCGGGACATCATCCAAAATTGCCATCAGTTCAGAACTATCCCCAAAAATATCAAAATCCCTGTCCATTGAATCCCACTTGGTTAAACAGGTGCCAAAGTGACCAGGTGCAGGTAGGTTGGGCGCCCTATACCCTCCCCAACCTCTTGGGACTGCCCCTACATGGGGTAGCCCTGGGAGGTACCTTTTGACCATCAGGTGAGATGCAGCCATGCTAAATGTTGGAACTGCAGTGGTAATTCTCGGCATATAAGCTTGTTTCCACTGAGTCAGTTTGCACAGGGTATTAGCCACTGAGCAACCAAATTGGATGATTGAAGATCGCCAACTTTCTAATAAAACATGATAAACTATATATGGAGCTATCACCCCTTATTTCAACCTTTATTTTTAATATAAATTGCAGACTTATCTGAAATTACTTGATTACCCAGGAAAAAGACCTCCTATTCAATCCTCCATGTGACTCTTTATATCTTGGTCTCCCAGGCTGGATGCATCCTCAGCTTGGTAGTCTTCTCATATCTTCCCTTTTCTAGAAGCTCTCTTTTATATCAAATCTCAGCATAATTTCCCTCAATTTGCCAAATGGTCATCATTTTGATCAATTATAATTTGTATACCCTTTTACATAAATCTTGAGACTCGTCTTGATTCCCCCTCCAAACCACTGGTATGGGTAGCATATTGTCCAGTCATATCAACTTCCTGACATTACCCCTTTGACTTGACAATATGCTCTTACTGTTTTATATACTCGGAGGAACTTTGCGTGAACTCAGTTGACAATCTGACCCCCCGCAGGTTCCTTGATAGTGTAGACATCCATGCTGGTCTTCTCGCTTATCTCAAACAGGCTGGCCCAGATGTTGGACAGCTTGTTTTTCCGCCCAAATCCATGCTGGTCATGGAATAAAACATGGTCCCCCACAGTGAACAGCGGGAGTCTGCTCTGTCTCTTCTGATTGGCTGCCTGGTTGCGAATCTTCTTGGCCAAACTGGTGGAGTAGGCTTTCCGTTTGCAGCTTGATCAATGTATCTGTAAGAGTCTTCAAATATTGCTGAGGGTCCACACCACCAGTGTCCTCTACACACGAATAAAGCAAGGCGGGCAGAGCCAGATGTTGACCATACATCAGTTGAAATGGGCTCTTACCAGTGGACGAATGATAGTTGTTATTATATGTGAACACAGCAGTAGGTAGAAGGGAACTCCATTCTGAGGGCTGATCCTTTACCAATTTGTGGAGTATGTTCACTAGGGTTCTGTTGACCCGCTCCACCATCCCATTTGATTCTGGATGATAGGGGGTGGTCAAAACCCCGCGGATCACCATCAACTTGTTCAACTTTGGCAAGATATGCAAAGCGAAGTTGGTTCTGTTATCCGTCAGAATGAACTGTGGGCTGCCGTGTCATTGTATAACAAACTCCATAATAAACTTGGCAGTGGTGACTGCGCCCATGTCGCTAATAGCCCTGGCCTCCACCCATCAGGTCAAATGATTGATGGCAACAATTATATTCTTGGGTTGATTGGCGCCAATCAGCAGAAGTACCACTACATCAATGGAAACGGTGTGCCAGGCAAACCAGGGTTTAACCAGCTGGTATATGGTCTTCTTGTGGAATGGCTTTTACACTTGACACTGATGACAACAACTAACCTTTTCCAATACGTCATAATGCATGCTCTCCCATTAGTATTGGGGTCACAAAAACTCCAGCGTTTTCTACAATCCTCCATGTCCTAAAGCCCAATGAGCATCCATAATAATCAAGGTTCTAGATGAAGGTTTAGGGAAACTCAGCATCAAGTCTCCAATCTGCTTATATAGTTCTTCCCCATGTAAGAAAGTATCCTCCCTGAGTCCATCTAATACTTTGATCAAATGCGGTGGCTCATCCTGGTATTTGTTTGACACCATCTTCTCATACATTAGGTCTGCTAAATCTGCTGTGATAGAGACCATTGGCAACCAAAAAAGACAATCCGAGTTTTGATGTTTTGCTCCTGGGCAATGTATAATCTTGAAATCGTATGTTTGGAGCTTCAAAGCCCAACGTGCGAGCCATCCTTCTGGTTCATGCAGATTATTTAGCCAGCGCAAGGAAGCATGATCTGTCACTACTTGGAATCTCACCCCATGCAAATATACATGAAACTGTTTTTAAGCGTAGATCACCACTAAACACTCTCGCTTAGTTACAGTGTAGTTTTGTTTGTGACAATTCAAGCTTTAACTACAGAATGCAACAGGATGATCCACACCGTCATCGTCCTTCTGTGATAATAATGCCCCTATAGCAGCATGGGATGCATCCGTTTGCACTATGAATTGTTTGTTGAGGTTGAGATATTGCAAAATGGGTGCGCTTGCTAATGTAGTTCGCAACACATCAAAAGCGTTCTGGCATCATTCCATCCAATTGAAGGAAGCGTTTTTCTTTAGCAACTCAAAAAGTGGGCCCAATGAAACTGAAATTTGGGAATGTACCTGTGGTAATACCTGACCATCCCCAGAAACACCTGAATGTCCTGCTTATTACCTGGGTGAGTCATCTTACTTATCACTTCTACTTTAGCCAGCTGCGGTTTAAGCCATTTGTATCCATGACAAACCCAATGTATTCTGATTATTCTTTAAAGAAATGGCACTTCCAAGGCTTAATTATAATATTTGCAGCAGCAAAGTGCTGAAACTCTTGTTCCAAGTGGGAAAGGTGCTCTGTAAAAGTCTGCAAGAACACATTAATGTTGTTGAGGTAAACTAGGATGCAGGACAGCTTTAAATCACCTAAAATCGTATCCATGGCATGCTGAAACGTAGCCAGGGCATTACACAACCCTTGTGGCATGCGAGTCAGATGGAACAACCCTCTCAAAGTGATTAACACACATTTTTCCCATTTCACTGATGGCAATTCGATCTGCCAATACCATGAGATCAGGTCTATGGTGAAAATAATTCGATCACCCAATTGGTCTAACATGCCATCAATTTGCATAAGAGGGTAGTAATCATTCTTTGTTAGGTTATTGAGTTTACAATAGTTAATAACCACTCGATTCAAGCCATCCTTTTTCTGTACAATGTGAACAAGTGATGCCCATGGGCTATTTGATGGCTCTATCATTCTTTGCACAATAAGTTTATCCACCTCGTTGGAGACAACCTCTTATGCCACTTTTGAATGTATATTAGGTCATGATCGAATGGGAGGGTGATCCCCCTATCTATCTGATGTGCCACCCCTTGAGCGCACCCCAAATCATAATTGTCATGTGTGAAAATATCCTGATACTTTTCAAATAATGCCACAGCCTTATCTTGCTCTTCTGCTGATAATCCCATAAGCGCTTCCCATGGAACCATGGTCATTAAACCAAATGATGAGCTTGATGGTAGTCTGAAATCCTCCCACGAGCCAAAATCATGAATACAGCGAACTTTCTCTATAGGAATTAGGTGTAGGTAAGCCACCACTTGGTGCCATGGGATCATTATTGTCTTCTTCTGTAAGTTCGCTAGCAGCACTTTCACCTCCCCATTCCCAGGTGGCAGTAACCCTGGAGCCACATATAGTTTAAGCCGCGAGTGCTGGTGAGGCGCCATAATTTCTCCATAAAGCCATTTAGGGACATCAACTTCAAGGCCAGTCCCTACAATGCACTGGTGTCCAGACAGTAGGCTCAAAGCGCTCACTGCCCAAAGCGGGATCCCTTTTTACTCATAAATCTGGTTGGGGAGGGTCCTGGTCTGCTGCCTCAGTCATTGATAACAAATAGGAATCACTCCATCGCTGTACGCTATATTGATTTGACTAGAGCAGACTGGTTCCATTGTGATTCCACAAGAGGAAAAATATATGGGGATCTGTTGTCCTAAAACAGTAAGAGTTTCCTCCACCATATTTATCATGACGCCAAATTTCCTCATAAAAGCCTCTCCAATTAACATGTCATAGTTGTTATTTGGTAAAACCACCACCGGAGTGGAAGCCTTGACTGACCCAAATTATAAAGGCAACGCGCTATATGCCTTTTCAGACACAGTGCTATGAATACTGCGGTCCCATATATGACTCAATGGTCCACATCCAGTTTCAACAGGAGTTTAGCCACCAACCCAGTAGAGACTATGTTCACATGGGCTCCCATGTTTATGATAGCGCGAACTTTTTGTGTTTTGAACAAAAATGTTACAGTAAGTACATTCCGAGTAAGAAGAACCATCAGTGTTTATTACATGTACGTCCAATGGCTTTGTGTTAATTAAGAAGGAAGAAATACCCTTGCCAACCTGAGGATACTCACTAGCAATTTTCTCCACCAGAATGGCTACATTAACCCCTACTAAAGAGGCGACTTTTGTCAAGGGATCCGCGTTGCTGGTGCCAGTCTGTTCCAGGATCTGCCACGCATATGGCTTCTTCACGTCCTGTCAGAACTTGGGGCTCTGGGGTAAACTTTTACTATTGGAAGCAGAAGCAGGGGTATCTAACAGAAGCTTCTAGTGTAACAAATCATCCGATTGAGGTCCAAATTCTATCTGAAAAGACGTTTGAGAATTGCTAAAAACATGTGAATTGGACTTAGCGGAGGTAGAGCATCCCATCTATACTCCTCTTGAGCTTTTTTCTTATCAATTTTCTCAGTTGGAATTTCATACACTTGTGGTTTGTTAGGGTAATTACCCGCAAAAATGCCCACTTCATCCGCACTAGAAGCAAGTGTTAATAAAAGATTCACATATATAGCTTGTTGCGGAAGGACCAGTTCAGAAGTTGCCAGTATGGTTCCAAGGCCATGGACGAACTGGCAAAGCATACATGGGCCGAAAAGGGTCTACTGACTCATAAAAGGGATGAATATGTTTAGGCGGCTGATAATCCAGTCACTGCAGCCCATATCCTGAAAAGTTTGGAGTGGAGACAGCAGAGGTTTTTCAGGCTATATTGGGGGCGCTGATTGTGGTGGAGAGTCAACGTAAGGTGTTCATGACTTGGATAATTCCAGAATCTCCATCCAATATGTGAGACATAGCATTTATATAGTTCACAATGTGTTTTGACAGCTGCCGTCATTGCCAAACTGACATCCTCAGCAGATAAAATGTTAGCTCCAAGTAGGACATGTGCTTCTGCCAAAAAATGCTCAGCAAATTCTAACAGGGTCTTATTTTGGTGAAACTGTATAGTCATAAAGTCGGCTTTCCATTAAGTCATCTTGGTAGCGCCCCCAAACAGTTGGAGACCAATTGCTTTAACTTCTTCATAGGATACTGAGCTATTTGGAAGATAGCAGGTAACTTAATCAGCGCTTTCCACATCTAGAGTGGACAGCAACAGTTTTGCTTTCAGTCAATCAGTAGCCCCTTCCACAGCAAATTCAAAATGCTTAAAGTAACCGTGTAGATTCCCATCATGATGAAAGGAGGTAACTTTTTTATTTAAATGACTTCACCTTAATCCAGGTTCCTGATGCAAGGAGCAGGCGAATTGGTTTCAGAGTGACTATGGGAACCACCCCTTTATGTGTTAGCATACAGCTGGCTAGATGGACTCAAATCCATTGAAAAGGACTCAGAAGAAGTGGTGTTGTGCGGGGGGTCCATCGTAACACCCAAGGGAAATTTGTTTGCTGATCCATAGCATTCTTCCCCCAAATCGCCACAAACTTCCCCACTTCCCCCAGCTCTGGCATGTCCCATAAATGTTCATTGATCAACTGCTCCGCTTTAAACAAATAGCATCTACGCCGTCCATCCTGGAATTTCTGTTTCAGCGTTTCATACTGATGTTGCAACTCCTGGCAGAATTCCCTCTCAACGTTCAGTTTCTGCTCCATGGCATGTAATTGTGAGAGGACATCTTTGATTATGTTTTGCAGGTGGGTGTGCTGCCGGCTAGCATTATCCATTTGTTGATTGGCATCATTTATTTGGTTAAGGAGGGAGGCTTATTCCCTGTACTCATTCCTTGTTGGCCAGTCGAAGGGTATCAAGGCGCCCTTGCATGTCTGAATACTCTCTTGTCTCACCAATTGGAAGAGGGAAGGCTCATCGGCGCTCATCCTGACTAACAACTTCCGGTTGTGTAACCTGCCAAATAAGCTGGAGATATTTGGGAGACGTTGATTGAAGGATAAGTGCATTATCTGTTGTTTGCTGAGTACTTCATTCAATATGAAGTTGGGTTAAATCAGCTGATAAAGAGCTGACTTGATCCACACTTGCTGTTCCATCAGTGTCATTTTTTCCTTAAGCTGAGCAATCACAGCTTCAAGAGCTTCCACCCATTCAGCTAACTCCATCATAAAGTGCTCAGTATTATTCCCCAACGTCATTACATCCTGAATCTACTCCACCAATAGGCCATGCTGATCCAGAAGTTCTCTTATTACTCAAGGTAATTCTAAATTTAATTGTGGTACCAAAATGTCCAATCGATGGCGGACGTCCCCAACATGATGGTCCATCTGTACCAGCGCCCCTTGTACCTCCAAAAATGAACATTCAAGGTGGTCAAGCAGGAGGCGAGTATCATTTTGCTGTGCTGTGTGAACCATAATACATCTCCAATTTCTATATTGTGGCGAGCCAGCACACGCAGTATATGGCGAATCAATGGTTTCACATAAGTGACTAGATATTCTTTGATTCCGTGGGTACTAAGGTGGCGAGCCAACCCTGTTGTAGTTGCATCCAAATAGGACATGTACAGGGCGTATTGATTTTCTTGTTCTCGTTGGTTATAGAATAAACTCAGGGCGTTTTCCTCAGCCTCATCTTTGTATAGGCGATATCCATGTAACAGCCACTCCATGATATTCCGCAGCTGCTGAGGAGTCTCATTTGTGGAGCGTCCTTGTTGGTTGGTCATCAGTTCAGGGCAATTCTCTAATTTCATATTAGTAATAGCTTCATCATTCCCCAGTTCAATCACAGTAAATAATGTCGGTTCATTGTTAGGTGCCTCCCATGCTTATTCAGCATACCACACATGGAATCCAATCAAATGATGTTGGAACAAATGAGGGATCATCATTGTATCCTATTGTTGCAAGACTACAGTTGACCAGTGGCCCCCTTTAGTGAGCACCACTGTTAATTCTCAGCGTATAGGCTTGATTTCGCTGAGTCAGTTTGCACAGGGTATTAGCCACTGAGCAACCAAATCAGACAATATGAAGATCCTCAACTTTCTAATAATATTCAATAATTTATATATGGAGCTATCGCCTCTTATTTTGACCTTTATTTTTAATATAAATTGCAGACTTATCTGCAATCAATTGATTACCTGGGAAAAAGACCTTCTCTTCAATCCTCCATGTGACTCTTTATATCTCAGTCTCCCAAGCCAGGCGCATCCTTGGCTTGGTAGTCTTCTATTTGACTTCCTTTTTTTATACTAGATGGTATTTAACTTCCCTTTTTTAGAAGCTTTCATTCATATTGAATCTTGGCATAATTCCCCTCGATTTGCCAAATGGTCATCATTTTGATCAATTATAATTTATATACCCTTTTCCATAAATCTCAAGACTCATCTCAATTTCCTCCGATACACCAGTATGGGTAGCATATCGTCCAGATATATCAACTTCCTGACATGCAGCAAGTATGCAATATGGGCATCTGTAGATGAACCAACAGCAACTAGGCCCATTACTGACAACTTCAAAGTTAGTTCATATAAGTTCATATTTCCCCTCACTAAAGATTCATCAGGTTAGGCCAAATCTTGAGGGCCCCAATCCCGCACTTTCAAAAAGTATTCCCCAAACTTGATTATCTATTTAAACAGTTGTAACACACTGAGATAAATTGATGTTTGATTTCCTACATTCTAAATTAATAAAATTCCCATATACAAAAATAATTTAACTATAAATGACAAAATTCAAAGCACCCCATCCAATCCCATTTATTCCAGCACCCTGACCCACAGGCCCTGGGGCCATTATATCCTGGTTCATTGCCCAGTTGATATCTACAATTATGGCTAATTGGCACTCATTGGTTACTTTTCTCACAGTCCATTTTCAAAATTATTTAAGATGCAGCGCCCCTAGCATTCAGGCTTGCTTCTTTGGTGTTCTTGCATCCAGACTGGCCGTTAAGTCTAGACATTATCTGTCGCTTTCATAACATAATCTAATGTACATTAAATCTGGCCATTTCCGCCTTCCTCATCAAGATGGGCAAAGCAGTGGTTTCCATCTTCCATTTAAATGATAAGTCAGTAGCCTGCCTTAAGTGGTTTGTCTGGTCAATTATCAATTTTATAAGCAGCCCTTGGGTGGCTTTGGAGTAATTCTTTCTTGTCAAATTGTTCTATTACCTTCTACTTTTCCTTTTGTCCGCCACAAAATGGGAACTTCATGATTGGATCCGCAGACTTGGTCTCATGTTCTGTTACCAAGACTGAATAAGTGTACATATTGTTTTCTGATCCTAATGCTGCCCCATGGCTAAGTTGGTGTGCTTCAGATCACCTATCTTTGCAATCTCGTCAGTGTCTGTGGAGATGACCGCATCTGCCAATAAACAGAATTACATCTACTTTATATTATCAATGAAAATCTTTATTGGGGCACACCAAGTGTCTTTCAAGGCCGTGGTTGACACTGGAGAAGCGGGAAACTTCATGAGTCTGGAGTTATCACAACAGCTGGATCTTGATTTGGACATGAGGCCAGCATTGTTGGTCACCTCATCGGCCTTCCAATTATCCTATAAAGTATGGCGCCCAGCACCCCTCTCGGTATAACAGTTTGGTTTTTGCAATTGCTTCTCAGCAATGCCTAACCTCATGTTTCCAGTGATCTTGGGTGTGGATTGGTGGCATTGGCAGCATATGTGAATCCACTTGGAATCTAAAACGCTGTCATTTTACAACAGTCAGGTGGAGAACAAGTTCCCTTTAATGGATACCCTTACCAAGGTTAAAACCGTGGATCAGTTACAAATCTTGTATCTCCATCAGGTCTTCTGCCAAATTTTCCAACTTCATTGATGGGCAATCAGATCATCTTCAATTTCCAAAAAAGCTAACTGCCTTCCCTTACATACAGAATTCAAGTTGAAGTTTGAGACTATGGTGCAGATGGTGAACATAAACTGCCCACTGTATCTGCATACAGCAGAGGAGGAGGTTGCCCTTGATTCCTGGTTGAATGAAATGCTCAATAAGGGCTGGTTATACGAGAGACATCCCCTGTGACCTCTCCCATTGTCTTTGCCAAAAAGGCAGATGATCCCTTCATCACTGCATGGATAACGGCCACTCTAACAATATCACAGTCATGACCCTTACCTACTTCCATTGGAACAGATGATCATCCAAACAATTGTAAGGTTGCGTGTGTTTTCAAAGCTTGGCCTAATTATTGCTTTTAGTCAAATTTGGGTGAAGGTGTAAGTCCCAAGGAATGTCCCCTGTGTGTCGATCAGGCCTTCTTCCCATTTCTGAGTAAGAAGGTTCTGAAGATAGTAGCTGTACCCCTCATTACCCAGGGCGACCTCGCCCATGTAGTAGACGAGCGCTGGGTAACAGCCCTCCCTCTTCAGATCCCTCCCCCAGTGCCCACACTCACCTCAGCAGAACTAATACATCTAATTAGGGAAATTTGCACCTAGATCACCGAAATGAAGTTGATTGGTCTGAAAATGAGTGGAAACAAGCCTAATGATTGGAATCCACATAGTCAAAGAGGGACAAAGATTGATTCATCAGCCAGAATTTCTGACAGTTTTGATTCAGTCAACACAGCAATTGTCAAAATTAACCCCCTCTCAAAATTGTTAGGGATGATCCCCAATGTGCAGGTAGTAGCATCAGACACCATTTATGAGAGTTCAAAGCCCCCTTCTGGCAAATCAGGCGTTGCAGCTGATGCAACGCTTTTGACTGAACAAATGGCCTAGTGACTGGGCATGGGTGGTTTGGGCATCCTGAACCTGTTCCCAACCAATTGAGACTGCCCCTATGTGGGGTGGCCCTGGGGGATTCCCGTTGCTTGTTGGGCCAGATGCCATCACGCCAACTGTTGGAAATGTAGTTGAGCCTCAGTTTGGGAGTTTGAGGTTGAACTAACAGTGACTTAGCCTTCCGCCAAATTCTTTGATGTCAGTTTCCAGTGAGCTTATCTGTCCCATTCCCAAATAATTCGCCAGTTAGGTCAAATTGAGGGTCTTGATCCTGGCTTGTTCCCACATCAAATGACAATATTTAGTCAGTTGCATTGCAAAGAGAAAATTGTTGTTCAATTTTTTTTCACTTTCCTTTACAATAAAATTTGCCTCCAAAAACTATCAATTTTGATTTTATAAATATCCTTCTGGCCACATTCCCAATGGCTTTTCTCTGTTGGCCTGTCAGTCCTTATACCAGGTGGACTTTACCAGTACTGATGGTCACTATAGCCCCTACCATCATCAACTGGATTCAGCTAGGTAGATACTTTTGGCAATTCAACACTGTTATTACAAACATCCGCCAACATTATACTGGGATCTTGTGGCCTTACATCTACCATCTCCAATCAAGGAATCCTCCCCATTGCCTCTCCAGTTGAATTAAACTCACCTGTCGATGACCTGGTAGAAACTATACCTGTGGTACCACCCCTGCAGCAAGGCCACCAGTTCGGAGGCTGTCTCTATTTGGTTCTTTTTGGGTTGCTGTTCACTATTGCCCTGCACCAACGATTTATCATTTCCCAATGCCAGGCTCCATACAACGTCATATGTGTGGCAATGCCTCTGGAATTCTGGCTTGCTTTTTTGGTGCTTATGCATCCTAACTGGCAGGCCAGTCTAAATTTCTTCTGCCGTTTTCATGATAGAAAGAAAGTTAGGAACGTGTTACCACTATTTGGACATTACATGGATATTTCAATCTTGAGTGACGCCTTTGGGGCTTAAGAATGCACCTGCATATTCAAAAAGATGATTGATAGTGTGCTGGGTGATATCCAGGTCACCTGCTTAGTTGCATATATTGATGACATCCAGTTACAATCTCCCTCCCTGAAAAACATACAAAGGACTTGGTGGCGTTGGTGGCTGTCCTGCATAAGGTTGTTTTAAGCCATTAAAATGCAAATTTTATTGGGAGGAAGTCACATTCTTGGGTAATCTTATATTAAAAGATGTGTATGTCATTCCACTCAGCAAACTGAAAGCCATACATGAGTGGCCAATTTCAAAGACTCAGAAGCAATTGATAAGCCTCTTAGGTACCATCATATTTCTGAAAAATTCTCTCCCACGCTCTCACAGCTAGCAACCCTCTCCATCCACTCACGGGCAATAATGTCACATTTTTCTGGACGCCTGGGTGCCAGCAGGCATTCAATTCTATTAAGGAGGTGCTTTTGTTGCCCCCATCCTTAAGCATGTGGATCCTTCCAAACCATATATTGTAGCATGCAATGCATCTTCCGCTGTAGTAGGGACTGCCTTGCTCCAGGAGCACGATGGGTTGGAACACAGTTGCTTACTTCTACCACAAGTTTTACTTCAGTGAGCAATCCTGGGCCATCTATGGCAAGGAGTTGGCTGCTGTGGCATGGGCCTTACCCACTGGCAATATCTTTAAAGGGTGCTCTGCACGAATTAACTGTGAAAACTGACCACCAAGCTCTCCTATATTTCTGCAAGCCACAGAAGTTGGCACATTGGCAGACCCAAACCTACTGGAATTTGTGCAGTTTCAACTTCAAATATGGTTTTTGAAAGGAGCATTAAATATCCTTCCCTAATTTCTAAACTGCAACCCTGCAATTTGCCCAGCTGACTCAGATGAGGCAGATATCGTCACTGTCATTCCCCAACCCAAGATCTTGATCATTTCTCCCACCCACAGTTTTGACAGCAGATTTAGCGCCAGATGCGCCGTTAAATTCATGGGTCTTAGCAGCACAGACAGCATTGCAGAAGGGGTGGAACTTTTGGAGCGGTTGTCCCTCACTTCCTCCAAGCATTCCCACTATTCTCTGGCTTAGGGTTATCTAATTTAGGTCGTGGGTGTGGGTCCCTCCCCTCCTCTGAGACAAAGTAATCCAGGCTCATCACGACACCCCTGAAGTCAATCACCTGGGAAATAGTAAATGCAATGATCTAGTAAAATGTACCTATAACTGGCCAGGCTTGTCAAAGAATGTTCAAACATAGATCACCAACCGTGTGACTTGTGCGCGGGCCAAATTGGATCAGTCTGGGAGAAATGGCCTTTTTCATCCCTTGCAGCAGGCAGAGGGGCCATGGACATTGGTGTCTGTGGACTTTATTGTTGAGCTACCCAGCTCCGAGGGGTTCACAGCGATCATAGTGGTTTTAGACTGCATCACAAAGTCTTCTTGTTTATCCTGCGCTCCTCCGCCATTACTTCTGAAAAAAGCCCATCTCTTCATGCGCCATGTGTTCTCAAAGCTCAGACTCCATCAGGGAGACTGTCAGCAACCATGGCCCCAACTTAGGGCGTGGTTTTTGAATGAGCTCTGGCAATCTTGAAGATCACACCTTATCGTTACACTGCATGCCATTCCAGATAGATGGCCAAAAAGAACAGGTCAATCAAGTTTTGGAACAGTACCTACTGTGCTATGCTTCAATTGCTCAGGATACCTGGGCGAACGACCTTCCCCTCACCCAGTTTATGTATAACAATGGAACACATGTGTCTACGGGTTTCTCACTTTATGTGGCTACTTTAAGGTATAAACCCTTCATTCTCAGTTGACCCACGCTTCCACCCAGAGGTACTGGCTGCAGCTGAAATTTCACAGCACATCCGGGCAATGCAGTCCTTGGTTTAAGAGCACTTAACTAAGGTAATAAGTGATTATAAGAAGTTTACAGATTGAAACGGCTCCCAGCACATGAAATTCAGGTAGGTTCACATGTAATTCTTGACACACACCACTTGCATATGCAGGTGACCTTGCGCAAATTCACGTCTAAGCGCTCAAGCTCACACTTGATGGAAAAGAACTTGGAAAATGGTGCTTTCCGCTTGAAATTTCCGGCCCACTGGAAGCAAAATCCTGTATTCCATGTCTCCCTGCTGTCCTGTTCAAGGGGGAAATTCCAGCGGGACCAGAGTCCATTGTGATCAAGGTTTTTGAGGAAGCTGTAGTTGAGGTCATCTTGGCTTCCCACTTCTTGTACCGCTCCATTCAATATTTAGTCTCATGTCAATGCTATATGGCCTACAAAAAGCTGGATCAAGCGCTAGAGACTGTTCCAACTGTTTAGATCTGGTTGAGGTTTTCATGCTATCCACCCCAATGCTCCCACCCTCCCCAAAATTGCTAAGCTAATGGCAATCAAGTTGTCCAAGGCACATAAGAATGTGGCCCTCGCTTAATTTCATGATGGTGGAGCCACCTTTGGCAAAAGGGAAGGGTAATATAAGTCTGGGGGAGCACCCCCTCCATTGGATTGGGGGTGTTCCCTTTCCCATCCAAGAAGGGGCCAAGAAGACTGGCAGACCCCTTGTTTCCCAGGATGACAGCCCATGTGATGGACAAGTGGTGGGTTACTTCTTACCTTTGAGGGTCCCACTCCCAACCCCACTTCTCACATCCAGAGAATTAATACAGCGAATTAAAGGAATCTTTAGCGAGTTGACAAATAATTAGCATCCAAATGGGACTAAGGGGCCAAATACAATTAAAAGCAACGAATATTCAGCCTTAATAGTTGACAGTTGTAAATCATCAGTAACAAAGCCCAACGGACATGTACATTTAGTGGAAAACGCAGTTATTGTCAAAGATTTGGTAACACTTGCCAATGGCATTGGGCCATTGTCATAAGTTGTTTCCATCTTGGAACCCTCCCTGGAAAAATTAGGAACAAGGACCAACGGGCGTGTACCTTAAAAAAATAAAGTGTCTAATATTGAATCTTTGGTAGAACTTTCCAATGGCATTGGGCCATTGTCAATATGCTATAAGTTCAGAACCATCCCCAGAAATATTAAAATCCCAGTCCAATGAATCCTGCTTGGTCAAATGGACGCCAAAGCAACCAGGCGCAGGTGGGTTGGGCACCACAAACCCATTTCTGACCTCTTGGGACTTCCCCTACGTGGGGTGGCCCTGGGAGGTACTCGTTGCTAGCGGGTAAGACTATCATGATAAACGTCAGAACCATGGCAAATCTTCAATTTGGGCATCCGTAGATGAACTGAAAGCAACTTGGCCCACCACCAACAACTTCAACTAAGTTCAAATATAGTTCATTTTACTCCCTTTGCTCAAAGTTTGCAGGTTAGGCATTTACACGGCCCCAATCCCGCGCTTTCCCAAGCTATTATCCAGCTTACTCGTCTAATAAACAGTAGTAACACATTGAGATGATTGACAATCCGTTTTTTACTTTATAAAATTTAATAATATTTCCATAAAAACTCATTTTTACTATACATGATGAAATTTAAAAACCCCATCTGATCCCAGTTTTTTCAGCTATCAGACCTGCAGGCCCTGGGACCATGATAGCCTGGTTCATTTCCCGGTTGCTATTTACAATTATGGCTCATTGGAGCTCGCTGACTAATTTTCTCAAATGCATTACAACGTTGTTCAAGCCTCAGCACCCCTGGCATTTGGGCTTGACTTTTTGGTGTTCTTGCATCCAGACTGGAAGATCAGTCTAAACATTACTTGCCGCTTTTATGACATATCCCCTCCATGGTCAGAATATCCCATAAAGGAGTTTTAGATCCACCTAGGGAAATATCAAATTTTGAATGCAATTGAGTCATTTTGAGTGAGCTCAAGTTTAGGATTGCCCTCCCAGCTTTCAACTCACTGCAGGGTAAGGTGAGCCAATTCTCACAAAGTTTAAGTGTGCCTAACTGTTGGGATTTTGATATGCCCACATTACCCAGCTTAATTTGATTATAATTGATCTGTTTGTCTATTGGGTGATTCATCCTGCTTGTGGATGTGGGAGTTATTGATTATATAAAATTAATATCGTTTGGGTTAACATCCTGAACAATTATTATGGTAATCTGCCAGGGTTACTCTATCAGATCAATATGCCAGATTTCTTAAACCTTGTTGGGGGTGATCACTGACAACAAACAAGTGATTAGGGTGTCAATTTTACTATTGATAACTCAAATAGCTTGTAAGAGTCAAATAGGTTTAGTCACCAATCAACTAAGGGGTTTATGAGTAGCTGGGCGAGTTATGATGCCTGTACTAAAGTAACTTTTGAGGTAACCTTTTCATGATTGCAACCTACTGTTTAAGGGAAAGAGTCCCCTTACCTAAGCAGGTTGTTACTTAATAAGGGTAATTTGATGAGAGTTGAATGAAGGTGTTGGGTACATCCTTTGTTTCAACTCAGAAGAGCTGCATTAAAAGTTGACAAGAGAATCCAAATGAAATAGATGAGGAAGACTATCACTTTATGAGAGGAGTGGTAGCATATAGGGTTAGTTCCTGCTCCACTTTGTATCGGGTTTTGATTGACATAAAGTTGAAACCAGCACAGTATAAAATAAAACTCAGCGTGGTATATTTATCCTAAGATCAACCCTCCTCATTTACTTAAGAATATCACTTTGACTGACCCTGGAGGGTTAAAATTGTTGAAGGCTTCTATATTTACTAGAGGTGCCAAAAAGAGTTGGGCGACAAATTTCCTATAGATTCTCTTGATTTTTCTTAGTAAGCAGATATAATTACAGATAATTTTTAACTATAAAGTTTTACAAGTTGACCTGTTTTGCTCTTATAATTAGAGCTTTGGGAGGTTAAGAATCATTTGTCTATCATGCTGTTATCTCAGCGGACTCCACGTAATGAGAAGGAAGATGAACCGCTGAACCTAATCCTAGGTTAAGTTCTTCTGAAATTACACGATAGAGCCTCTGAACATGAGCCAATGTTAAGTTCTACCTGAAGGAAGAGAATTAAGTTTCACCTAGAAGACCACTGAACTATATACCTGATAAGTCCAAGGAGAGACCTCTATGTCAGAATTAGGAGTCAAGTCTCTAAAATTGGAAGTTCCCTTTAGAACCTCTGTATCTGTTTCCTGTGAGTTAAGTTATGTTAACATCTAGAAGTTACTAACTTCAGAATAGAAGTTGAAGGAATGGGAATTCCCTTGTTGTCTGGAGAGATTATTAAGTACCTTCACTAGTGGTGAAAGAAGATCATGTGCCTGTTCCAAGGATCCTGAACAGGAGAAATATTTGGTTGTGGAACTCTAAACTGGATAATAGTCTGTTTGCTAATATCAAACACACACATAATCTATATTAACAAAATCAAACAACACACATAAAAGGAACCTATGCAGTTGAATAAGGAAACTTAAGAGAGTTAATATTAAAAAAAGTTTAAATGGATCCTGAGCATTTAACAATTGGTGTTCAATTGAGTAGTTACCAGTTCCAAGTCCTAACACTAAACCATTTAAATATAAAATGGAACTGCCCATACCTCTCATGTCCCTGGGTGCAGCCCGCCATTCCTCTGAACAAATAATCACCATATGACAAGATATGCTGATATGAGAAATTTTAATAAACTTTTTGATATTGATCTGACCTTTTGACTTGAATCTAAATAACTATTAGAAGTTCATATGTGTCAATCTTTTAAGGGCTTAGTATTTGAAATTCTCTTTCCTTAATGCACCCCCTTTAATCTACACTTATATCTTATAAGATAGCACCCCACACAAGGTTCTTCTGTCATTTAAACCACTAAATCCTGGTCAAAAAAGACCCCAAAATCCTCTAAAAGTTTTAACTTTAGTAGCCGCAATATTTTTAGTTGTAATTTCTACAGTACTAGCAATGACTGGGCCATAGTGAAGATTATTGAGACATGAGGTAATATTCAACCATCCAGGAAAGATTCAAAGCAATCAAAGACCCTGGAATAGGGCCATCTAGTACTAAAAAAAGACCCTGGAATAATATCTATTTTTAAATAAACTAGCTAACAATTAAGTAAAAAGATCATTGATTGGCGAATGTTCTTAAAATTTGTAATACAACAGCAGTAAAAAATATTTTGAAAATAACAGTAAACAAGTTTATATTCAAGGAGTGATATTTGGGTAAAGCTGGTACTAAAACTTTGGTTAAAATCACTGAGATCTTCCAAGACAAAATTTATACTAGTTCATCCTTCAGTTTTCTGCGGCATTTTACAACCTTCTTTTTTTAGTACTAGATGGTATTTTACAACCTTCTTTAAAAAGTAATATTTTATTGTTTAGATTGGGTTTAGACCATTACAGTGGTGGTTGTAAAATCTTTAGATTAGCTAAAATTCTGAATTCAGAGGCGATCAATTTGTCAGATTGGGTAAAATCCTTGACAGAGATAATCACCACCTCCTACTATATCTTCTTGAATGGGGGTACCAGTAAGAGTCCCATATGTATTATCTCCTATCTTTGATGTTTTGAAGAATTGCAATCTACCTTGCTTTGTAAGGTAATACCAAACCCAAAATTTAAGTTCCAAAGCTAAATTATAAGGTTCCCTCCTCCTGCTTCCAGAGATTCCCCTTAGTTTGCCTGTGCCTGTGGAGTCTACCTTCCTGGATCCTCTGCCATGGATGCCACCACCGCTTGGCTCATACTGAGGGTTGTTGTTAACCACATTGTAAGTCAACAGCTCCAAGTTCTCCCCATCCCCATTGAATAAAGTACTGTGGTTGGCTATACCTCTGGTATTATGGTTTGTTTTGGGTGTTTACGCATCCAAGATACCAGGTGTTTTTTAACTAGATGATTTCATGACATAGTTACTTACCTTAATCTTAGCCCTCTCCACCCTTCACTTTAAAGTTTAATATAATAGTCATTATAATAAATGAAGTTGCAGTCTGTGCACAGTCTTGAGTTCTTTGGGTGGTCAATCTGTGTTTTTTATGCTTCCAAGATGAGTTTTTTGATTTCTTTGTAGCTCAAAGTTCTTTCACTTTTGGGTTTGTCGCAAAATTGGCTGTGTGCTCCGCTAGTATGCCAGGGCAATTAGTATGAAGACTGGTTGTCCCTTTGCCGTTTTGCCTTCATAGGCATACCAACCCCTTAGGAGTCTGCGTCCAATCCACCAACTCAGCAAACCAACGTTTTCACTTTAGCCCCAGTGACCGTGGTGTGCTCCAGCGAGTCCTGCCCCCATCCTTGGCGGCCAAGGCACTCCCGCGCTGCACCCTGCAGGGTTGACAGCCAGTTGGCAACGACGTTGGTGGCTGGTTGGGCGGATTCCCACCTGTTCCTCCTATGTCTGAGGTATAGGAGCTGGAAGCGTTGTCCACTCCAGGTGCATCACCTTGCGCCAACGTCAGGGATCTCTAGTACCATTTCTTTTTAATCTAGATGATAAACAACTAGCAATTAAAAGTAAATAAGCAATAAAGAGATCTTTATTTGGAGGGAAGGAACAAATATTTATACTATAGGCTGCTTCACCTATTAAGCCTCTCAGCTATCCAAGCCAGAACTTCTAATAAATTTTAGTCAATCATGGTAATGATTCCCTCCCAATCCGCTCATCTATTCACTGAATTCTAGATTAGGTCAATCCATCCTTGGCACATGTCACCGGTCAATTGTATATAATTTAATAGTATAAATAAAATTTTGAGCATCCTTGCCATGAGTTGCTGGTGCTCCAAATTAGCAGAAAACCATTTTTGGACGCTTAAAGTATATTCCTTGGGTTTCCACCAGAAATTCTCACAATCGACCTATGAATGTCAATTGATGGCAAATGCAGATTCTGCCAAACCTAATATCAATTAATGATTTTTATTTAACTGAGGAAGCTGACCAGGGGATGGGCATTACCAAAATGTGTGTGTAAATGGTGGGGGGAAAGAAAAGTAATGACTAGATATGATTGGGAACCTCAGGGTACACAGGTTACCCCTGTTGCCAGCTGGGACCGCCAGGTGTGTGGGGGAGTGGTGCTCTATTCCAGGGGGGCTGCCTCCACTATAGAGCAGATGTGGAGGAAGGGGTCCATGTGAAAGAACCAGAGCGGGAACCATGAATTTATGAGTTTCTGCTGTCTTGGTCTCATATGCCCATAGAGCCAGGCTTGGAAATGCTCCAGTAAATGGACGTGGAACCTACTGACAACCTCATGGATGGTAGGGACCGTGCCCTTGAACGCATCCAAGGCAATAGTGTGGATCGTCCAAATTGCAATTGGTATCAATAGGGTGCACAGGGTGGATGGAATTGGGGATTAAAGTTGGATCACGAGGAGGCTCTTCAAGATAGAGAAATCCTGGACGCCTTGGATCTTGAACAGGCGTGCGACTTCTCGCCATATGGCTTTGGATGGGGGCAGGTTTCTAGGTGGTGGTGTAGGGAGCCACCTCCTCCGCATATTGCGCAGGTTGTGTGGAGTGAGTGGGAGCAGTCCGCAGTTCTGTAGGTTCTTCTTAGGCAGTGCCAGGTGTTGGCCCTTACCCTTGGCTGGAGGAGTGGATGGTGCGTCATCCTCCATATTGCCTTTTGTGTGGATAGGTCATAGGGGATATCTAAAGTGTCTAGGTAGTTGACTCTGGTGATGGATGGGGTCGATTTGAGTATATCTCTGTGGGGGTGGTCTTCTGGCTTTCATAACGCAAAGTGGGGTCTGGGTCGTCCCCTTCCCTGCACTGTACTGGTGGTAGCAACGGTCCACCCCATGTAGCAGATGGTTCGGAGGAGGCACTTAAAGTGAGGGGGGGGTTCTGTGTGGGCCCGTTGCATTTGGGCAGTTAATGAGGTATGTTAGTAAGCTGGAAGGATGGTGCGGGTTGGGTATTTTGATTGCCTGCGCGAAGTTGATCCTCGCTGCCCTAGACCAGTGCTGTTGTGGGGGGTCCAGGGTTAGCACTTCCCCTATCCAGGTGCCCAGGATGCGGTTGGTGTAGCGCTCAAAATCTATCAGGCCCATGCCTCCGCTGGAGCGTGGGCCATACAGCGTCTCAACCTGGACTGGTAGGCGGGATCCAGGCCACAGACAACCCTGGATGAGTGCATGGATTGACATTATGAAGGTGGTGGAGAAGGGGATAAAATGTGCAGGGAACCACATCATCAGGAGGATGAGCGAGTTGGCAACTGCCACTCGCCCCATTAACCCGGGGGATCTACCCTTGAGGGAGGCGATTCTGTTGGATATCCATTGTAGCAGGTTATTTTCGATCATCTTGCTTGCATACCCCCTGTTTCCAACCATATCCCAAGGTGGCGGACAGGGGTGGTGGTGGGGGGTAACGCAAAGGGTAGGGCGAGCGAGTATTTGCATCTTGGGTTGTGTGAGGTGGGGGATGTGTTCCAGTTGGTGGTGTACTTGCCAAGGAGGATAATTTTGGTTTTCCATTTATTAAGCGATGCACTTATCACTGTGGGTATTCCTCTAGGGTGCGTTCCAGCTGTTGGGAGTTGCTGTTGTCAGCTATACCTGTTACACAGTCATCTGCAAAGGCTAGTATCTTGACAGGGGCCTGTCCTGGCGAAGTTATGCCCCTGAGGCAAGACTCGGCGACATGGAGAAATGGGTCAAAGCTGAAGTTGTACAGTAGCAGGCTGAGGGGGTCCCCTTGCTTAAGCCCTCTGCACAGGGTGATCCTGTCAGTCAGGAAACCTGGGCCACATACCTCCATCAAAGTGGATTTCGTGAGGAGCATTGCCCAGTTGATGAACCTGGGTGGGAGGTTGAAAGCATGTAGGCATTTTTTTAGGTATGGCCAGCTAACGCGGTCGTATGCCTTCTCCTGGTCAAGGAATACCAGGGCACCCATCACTTTGGATTAGCATACATTGGCGACAGAGTGTATGTTAGACCAGATGGAGCGCCCTGGTGTAAAAGCAATTTGGTTGGGTGATAGGCTTTTGAAACTAGTGCTCCCAGTCTGGTGGCTAAAATTTTTGTGAGTAGTTTAGTGTCAGTATTAGAGAGTGATAATGGGCGCCAGTTGTCCAGGTCCAGTCTTTCAATCCTTTTGAATAGGGTAATGACATAGGAGTCCTGGCCTCCTTGGAGGAGACGTGTCTCCAGCAAGCACTGGTTCATGGATGCTAGGAGGAGGGGGGCGATCTGTTTAAAGTATGTTTTGTAAAGTTCGTAGGGTATCCCATCAGGGCCTGGGTATTTCCTATGTGGTGCACCGCGGACTGTATTCCAGAGCTCCTCCTGCATTATCAGGTTTATGAGACTATAGTCAGGCGGTGTCCTCTGTATTCCAGCGGAGTGTAAAAATGCTTTTATTTTTTAGGTGTCAGGTGGGGTGTCTTGGTAAAGTTCAGTGTAATAGCGGTGAATTTCCGCCTTGACCTACATTGGGCCAGTTACCACAATTCCGTCAGCCTTGCAGACCTGTGTGCACTGAGGCAGGTTGCCTCGGGAGTGGTATTGGCAGAAGAAAAATGCTGAGCAGGTCTTGCCTTCTTTTATGTGCTTACCTTTCCATGATACTTTGATTCTGTGTTGGTGTTCATGGATGAGGGCGTTGAGGTGGGCGGAAATTGCCACCCATTTGCACCCCAAGTTTGGGCTGTATCCAGTTTTTGGGGTGTTTAGTTCAAGGTGGTCGAGTTCCACAAGGGTGCATCTGATTGTGGCGGTATCCGCGGTGTATTTGCGTGAAGCAATATAGCAGTTCTTGTTTATTAGTTTGGATTTGAATTTTTTTCCAAGTTTTAATGGGATCTGATGTGAACGGGGTGGTGGAATTTGGGTTCAAAGCTACATGCTCAACCCATTCAGAAATTTTGGGGAGTTTTATATTCTCCAGGTATAGCTTCCTCCAGGGCGTCATCCGCATTTGAGTCCTGGTTGGTGTGAACTGCACTGAAACTAGACAATGGTCAGAGAAATTAATTTTTTGTGGCGAAGTTAGTAATGAATTAGTGACAGGATTCCGGTGCAAGGATGTGGTCAATGCAGATCATTGATATGAGTGTACCCTCACATATGTTGGAGCAGGTCATGTGGGGGAGGAGTGGGGCCCTGGGGGGAGGGTGTCATACAGACTAAGAGATGCCTTCATCACGTGAAACTCAGAGTGTCTCGGTGGGTATCCCCGGGGTTGGGCCATTGGTCTGTGGTGGGATTGTCCCAACAGTTGAAATCGCCCAACATGATAATGTCCAGTGGAAGGTTGAGCATTAGGATGGCTTTGAGGAATTTTCTCCACTCAGATGTGGTGCATGGTGTGTAGATACAGGCTATTGGCAGTGTGGCCTCTTGGTTTGCAATCCTTGCAATTAGGATGCAGCCGTCTAAGTGCAATGAGGATTTGAGGACTTTTAATTTTTTTGTTATTATTTTGGATGACCACCCCACAGTGGGATTTCCATATCACCTGGGATGGTGAGACCCTGGCCGCCCAGGATCCCTTTTCCCCCTGTAGACAGTGGGTCTCTTGGATGGCCAAGATGTCTACCAGGGGTTTGCACAGGAAGTCCACTTTTTTTGGCTCAGGACACTTGAGCCCTGGCTCCTGCGATGTTTAGCATCCCTATTGGCACTGAGGTGCCCACAGCGCCTCAGGAGAAGTTGGGCGGGCCTTCTGGCCCTAGTCCCCTGCTCATTGCCTTGGACTTGCTCCGTGTGGTTGGGCCAGTCCACTCCAAGGTTTCTGACTCCTTACCTTGTGATGATTTCATGCAGATATTGTTATGATTGAGGATTATATTAAGCTTTTCTGCACATGATTTTGGTTGATTCAAGTTAGTGTTCTGATTGGCTCCTGATGCTTTGGGGTTTAATTTGGACGCTCTGGGACCTGTTGGCGCATCCATAATGGATTCATAATGTCCCAGTAGGTTTATTTGATTGGGGTCATGTGGTAATTCTGTCATCTTTGAAAATTTTCTGTATGGGTTGTCCGATCTGACCGTTTGGTTTGGATCACATTCTCCATGGTTGCTCCGGCTTGAGAATTAGTTTCTGATTGGCTGGTTCAGCCAATTTTCTCTTTGACTATCTGAAATTGGCTCAGGTCAATGGAGGAGGTCACGAGAGATGCAGCCTGGGCCACTGTCTTCTTGCGGGCCTTCTGTACCTGTTAGCACATTTTGGGTGAGATTGGGTCAATGAGGATGTAGTGTCCATCCTCTCCACAGAGGAAAGCGTAGTTGGCGTCGACCATTATTCCAAAGGTCTCTTCATCTTCATCCATGGCATAGTCACAAAAGTACAGGGCCATAATGCCCTCTTTTATGGGGCATGCATGCTCCTTGTGCCCCAGTGCGGTGCAGTGGCTGCAGATGGGGGTGCGCGATCTAGTGTGACTCAGAAAGGTTTTGACACTCCCCCATTTGGGAGGTGGAAAATCGCGGTGCGTGGGGTTTTAGTTAAATTTTCGGTCACATTGGGGACTGGGTCAATTACAAGAATTGCCTTTCCTGTGAACAGGTTTGGCATCAGGTGGAAACGCTGTAGTTCGAGTTGTTTTATGTCTCCATAGCTTTGGAGGCTGAATCAGAGTTTGTCTTCAATAAGTTTATGGGGGAGGTTGGTGGGAAGTGATTCAAAAGAGATGAGCAAAGTGTTTGCTTTGTTCCATCTGGTGCGCGCAGTGCGCACAATTTGTTTGCCCTTGGGGAGGGCAATCTCAACACAGACTTTTGCTGCGGCATCTGCATCCTCTTTGGTTTTGAAACCCATATTGATCCAGCTGTGGTGGATGGTATAGGTGGTAACATATACTGCGTGGGGAAAGAGGGAGGCCTGTGCCTCACCTACCTTTTCCCATAGAGTTGGGGAATTGACCCCTAAGAAAAGTCAGAGCCCGTGTTACACTTTTGATAAGAGCTGTGCATACTGTATCTCCATGTATTGGTTTTGTTTTATTGTAAATTCCACAAACTTGTGCGGTGTCTGAGTTTGGGGTTTCTTGGTGGTGTTGGCTCCTGGTCTCCCTCCAGGGAGTTTTTTGCCTTTGGGTGCACCGTTTTGGCCATTGCCTGATATGACTTTCGCCCAGTTTTGTTGGGTTTTATTAAATCACTCATCTCGCCTATGTGATTATCAAAATGTATCTGCTCAAATCAAATCTTGGTAACTGATGTTATCATTACGGGAAAGAAAAGCAATATCAATTAGTAATTAGAACATTAAATAATTTTATTTTATTTAACCGAGGCAAGCTGACCAGGGGACAGGCATTACCAAAAGAAAGAAAGAAATGACATGAAACCTGAACAGGGTCAACTCCGTCAAAGAAAGTTTTTCCACCTCCAGATCGGGACTCAAATTTTTCTGGTTATGTCATGGATAAGGTTTTCGTGTTATTAGAACTACTAACCGCCAATAGCTTCCTTCAGCTGGCACCCCGATCAATGTGCGAAGGGCGGGAATAAAACCCAAAACCTTCAGGTTGGTAGCCATACGCCCTTACCAACTCGCCTTCCACCCCCCAACATTAAATAATTT
This sequence comes from Massospora cicadina, assembly GCA_022478985.1. Taxonomy (NCBI): domain Eukaryota; kingdom Fungi; phylum Entomophthoromycota; class Entomophthoromycetes; order Entomophthorales; family Entomophthoraceae; genus Massospora; species Massospora cicadina. The sequence goes on from JAKSZP010006801.1 coordinate 100,555, forward strand.
TGAACTAGGCAATTAGCTGACAATCATGGCCAACTAAATGACACCCCTAATTCTGATATTATCAGAAGATTCATCTGGTTAATTTCCCGACATGGTTAAATCCAGATTTACCCCAAACAGTGGATGTGAATTCGTCCTTACCCTCCTCAGAGGTGGCAGTGCAAGTCTTGGATGCCTTAAAGTTTTGCAGGTTCAATTTTCACTAATAAAACAACCTCATCTATCTTCATAGATACCCAGCGATGTGTTACTTTCCTGGATGCAAAAGAAGGTGATGCTCATCACCTGGAAGCAGAGAATTCTCTACTCATCCAACTAGGTTGGAATCTACACGCCACTGATCACCTTGGTGTCCTCAATAACCAGAGCTCTGGTAACAAAATTAGCATATCTTCTGTGGCGTTTCACCTTAGGCGGGAATTCATATTTTACTCTAGTGTTTAGTATCTTTCTTTCCCGGGCTCATGGACTAAGAATTCCTTTTAAAAGTTCTTGTTGCAGTATTATAGGCCGGATTGGATCCCAAATTCAAAAATCATCCCTCTTGAAAACCTCAGCCAGATAACTTGGAGCAAGATGCTGCATTGGCCACTTATATGAGGCCATGCTTTGGAGTGCATAAGTAGGTGTTTAAGGAGTAACAACAATTTTTCAGTCTGTAGCTGCACTGAGAGTATCTATTTCACCAAATATCTTTAAATTGTCTACTTCCAATCAGAATGTGAGTCTTGAACAGGTCACAGGTGGGAGCGTCTTTTCATTTATAGATCCTGCCCCTATCTCTCCTCATCCAGATTCCTCTAAATCTGGTAAGTATGATCCTTTTGTTGAATCTGACTGCAAGGGAAACAGGTATCTATGAACTTTTTGGTGCCTTCATTGTCTACGTTACAACAAGGTGAAAATGAAAAAATACATCCTGACAAGGATTCTGTTTTCCTGACAGATACTAGCCCAGTTGAAATATTTGAAATACATCATCTCAGCAGATCATGTCCTGTGCTGTTGTAAATAAACAGGATCATGCCAATTTTTTTTGTCTCCAATTGAAATTCGGTTAGTATCCCATAAAGTGTCTATTGATGATCTCTTAGATACAGGAGCAGCGGCAAACATAAAGGGGCTAAAGTTAGCGTAAGATCTTGATTTTGATATTGAAATATGGTTATATGTTTTTAGTGTCTCATCAGCTCCAATGGCTTGTTATAAGTAAGGCGTCCTATTCCCTTTTCCATGCACCAGTTCTGATTTTGCAATTGGTTTACTATGGTGAAAGATTCGCTGTTACCAGTTATTAACTGGAGTTGGTTGGTGGCGTCACTAACAGGTAAATCAACCTGGACTCCAATTTCTTGTCCTTTAAGAATGTCCTATTTATGCGGGGATTTTCCCTCATTTATATGTTAGCTACCATGAGAGCAGTAAAATCCATCACTTAAAGCTTTCTTTTACTATTTTTCTCCAGATTTCCCTTTAGTCAATGTCATATAAGGACCATTGATATGGAAAAATCTATTAGTTTCCTAAACACTCTGATTAGGATTTGATCTTCCTTTTGATGGTGGATTTGCCCAAACTAAAAAGACTATTATATTCATATAATGAAAAAGAAGATAAGGCGTTGGAGGTCTGGTTGAGGAATATGCTACAAAATAATGGTTTTTAGAAGACTTTACTCATTGCGTCTCTTATAGTTTACCCAGAAAGCCCATTGAAACTTTACAACCTTGCGTGAATTATGGTCATCTGAATAGTATAACAATATATGACCCTTACTATTCCCCTTTAAACTCAGCCAATAAATATAAAGTCTCAGGTTTTTTAAATTGACTTTGTAAATGCATTAAACAAATCAGGGTTGCAGAAGTTAAGAGTGTCTCATGGACGTCTATACAACAAATGGGTATCTTCCAGCTCAGAGTAATACCTTCATACTGAAAAACGTACCTGCCGCATTCCAACACATGCTTGATGAAGTCCTGGGAAATCTCTGCTTCATTTGTGCGGTGGTTATATAAAATATTGTTACACTCACCTAATTTATGAGCAGCACGCAAAAGGTCTTGAAGTGTTGCTTTCTGCCTTACAGAAGGCGGACCTGTATGCAAAGCCCTCAAAATGTGATTTTTTTAAGAGTAAATCACTTTCCTGAGCAACATGGTTCTGAAAGATTGGTATGCTAAACTCTTTTGAAATTTAAGCCAATTATCTTGTGGACCACCCCCACAACACAGAAGCAGCTGTGTAGCTTCTTGAACAACGTTATTTTCCTGAAGAAGTTTTCTCTCGTGTTGTTACAGTTGGAGAATCTCTTTCATCCCCTGATGGGAAAAAATCCTATTAAAGTGGATTGTAGTCTGCAAACAATCATTTGAGGCCATCATGTATATATAAATCACCTCCAGCTCTGAAGCATGTGGATTAATCCAAGCCCTTTATTGTGGCATATGAAGCCTCTGCGGGCACTGTGGAAGCTGAGTACTCCAGGACCACGAAGGGACAGAGCATCCTCTCGCTTACTTTTCTTGAAAGTTCTCCTTTTTTGGAGAAATCATGGGCAATCTATTACAATGATCTTGATGAGGTGGCATGGGTTTTCACACACTGGCGATATCTCTCCAGGAAGTGCAGCATGAAGTGGTTATCAGAAAAGATCATCAAGCACTCATGTATATTAGGAAGCCCCAGAAGCTTTACACTGTTAGTCCTGGACTTATTATGACTTTTGTAGCTTCAACTTTAAATACTAGCTTTTAACGATATCCTTAATGTTCTCCAGATAAGCTGAGCCATAACCATAATTAAGTCCTAATATTGAGGAATCTAGATAGCTGACCATGATCATCCATCCTCAACAGATTTTAGCCATTGCTCTTCCCTCAGCTTCCATGTTGGTCTAGGCCCCTGTGTACCATTAATTTCAATGTGTTGGCTGGTCAAACATCCTGCTTGAGGATTAGAGTTGTTCAATCAACTGGTACTCTTGTCCTAAACCCCCCTTATACTCTGAAATATGGGATGATTTGCTCAGAAACAGAGTTTGAGTATCTCCCCAGCTTTGAAACATGGTAATCTGCGAACACCATAATCCTCCAGCGTTGGGTTAACTGGAGAATAAAGAAACGCATTGAACTTGTGAAATGGTCATTTAAAGGGCAGTGTATCTCTAAGGATTTTCCCAACTGCTTTGCGAATTGCATAACTTTTGCCTGTGAGAAATCAGACAGTCCAGGTAAGCACGGTCTGCTACATCTGTTACAGCAGGCTGAAGGGCTGTGAAACTTTGTATCCGTTGACTATTTAGTGAGTTTTATAGTTCCTAAGGGTATGCTGCAATCATGTTGGTAGTAGATTAATTTATAAAGTTTTCCTTGTTCATCCTGTGTCATTTAGAAATTAATTTAGTGGAGACGTCCAGGCCCTTATTCATCCAAGTTTTTGCTAAGTTTGGCCTACCCTTGAAGTGATGATTGATAAGGCCACCAACTAACAGACTGTTTATAAAGCGCTTTATTTGTCATCCCTAAGATTAATTTGTGTCACTCTACCAAATATTACCCACAGTATGATGGTCAGAAGGAAAAGGTACCCAGATCTTGAGCAGAACATTAGTAGCTATGCCTTTGCTACTCATGATTCTTGGGCTGCTGATCTTCCCTTGGCGCAATTTTCTTGAAATAATGCACCCACTAATTGACTGGTTGCACCATATGAAGCTATTTTATAGTACAAATCATCTTTTCAAATGAGTCCTTACCTGCGCTTAAAGGTGCCTGTTGCATCAGAACGCCTGAGCAGATCTAGGATACCAAAACTTGGTCCATGAGTAATCAACAAAAGCCATCAGTGATTACAAGAAGTTCACAGATTGCAAGTGACTTCACTTTTAAGAATTTAAGGTGGTATCCCTTGAATGTTAGACATGCGCTATTTGCATATGATCTTCCCACAAAAAAATTTGCAAGTAAGCATTCATATCCCATGAAGTGGAAGACGAAATTTTAGGTAACAATGATTTACATCTGACTTCCCCTTCCCATTTGAGGCAAAAAAGGTCTTTTATGAGTCTCAGCTTACCAATTTTAATGGTGAGATATCTTACATGATGGAGCCAGTATTGGTGGATGAATCTCGAGAGGCTGAGGTTGAAGCAAACCTTTCATTAAAAATACCGCTGTTTGGTTCAGTATCTAATTGCCTGTATAGGGTTTCCTTCTTATGAAATAGTTAGGTAAGTGTCAGGGATTGCACCTGATGCAAAGAGCTTGTGGAAGCACTCCACAAGTCCCACCCCAATAGCTTCTCGTCCCCTCAGAAGGTCACCACCCTCCTGGCCATCAAATTACCCAAGGAGCATAACTACAAACATGTGCAAGTTCCTGGTAGCGGAGCTTAGCCTGTCCAAAAATGAAGGATAATGAAAATCCTGGAGGCAACCTCTGCGCCTAGACAGGGGAGAGTTTCCCTACAGAACAAAGAAGGACAAGAAAGCTTTTGCCCTCATCAAAAAGGGTGATTTTGGTTGTAAATGAGCGGTGAGTTACAGCTTTTCCCCCTCAGGGGTTTCCCCTCACAATCCTTTTTACCACCAAAGAGCTAGTGGAAAGGATTCAGGGGATTTGTATGATAGTAGTGGAGAGCCAGGTCTCTATTAGCAGCTAGGTTGCTGTTTGTTCCAAGGCTAGAATATTTAGAATGAGGTTCAAGTGCTACAAAGGGTGTGAGAAAAATTACATCTAATTGAGTGATTTTATTTTTACTTGATATTAGGATCCCCCTCACAACCTTTTGACTCACCACAGGGTGGGGTGAGCCCATCCCTAGTAGGTTTGGATGTGCCTAAACAATTCTATGTTGAATGAAATTGCCCTGATTCCCCAGTTCCGTGGTGCAGCCCTCTAGTCCTTAAAACAGATAATAGCCATCTACAAAGACGTAATATAGGAGAACAAATTTCATTGAATTTTATTAATAATGATCTGACCAATTGAACCAGATCCATATAACTATTGGGAGTCCATAGTGTGTCAATCCATCAAGGTCTCACTAAGTGGTATTCTCTGTCCTTCATGACTGTTGAAAAGTGGCAACTGTACAGGTTTACAGGGGTTTATAATAATTAATAACAAGGCTTCCTGCTTGATGACAGGAAGCGTGATCTTAGCTGATAAATGTTCAGGTAGAAACGTGACCTTGTTTACTTCAAAATAATTAGAAAATTGTTTCCTAGGATAAACTAAAATAATATTAGTAAAGATTAGTATGCCAAGAACGAGTTGTTTTACTAGGGACATCTTTTCATATATATAAGTGACACATGGCAATTTAATGCCCACCTACGGGAACTAATCAGCATCTGTTTACAGAAAATAACATTGTTTTCATTCATTGACCTGCAGCATTAAATATGTTATATATTGGAACTTCCACCAACATGATTCCTAGTTGTGGCAATTGCGCCCACAAGTTTAGTAAACTAAGTTATCAATAACTTGTCCCAAGACCTCTTGGAAGTATGTTTATTAATTTAGCCATAATTGAAAACTCAAATTAACATAATTAATAACTTGCCGATTCCTTTTAAGAAGCCTAAAAGTCATCAAAATTGCTACTGATTAAAGCTAAAACAAAAGCCTTTCTTTTTAGAAGCCTGAAATCTATTGACACTAGTCTACAAAATCATTATTAATTTTTTATTATAGAAATAGTACTGGAACATGTTAGAAAAAGCATAGTTTGGTTAAAATTACAACACATTTCCCAGCTTATCCAGATTAACTTCTTCATACATTTCTTCTGATTAAAGTTACTCTGCAGATAACACGCTAGGAGTCACGGTCCATAGGTAATTTAGAAATCATTGGCAACATGGCAGGGTGTCCCTTAGAACAGTCTTTACATCCTAAAGGTGGTAGAAATATATGATATCACGCGCCAAAAAAGTATAAAGATAGAGCTTGAAAGGAAACATATGGCATAATTGATATAAAATCAATAGCACTAAGATAACCCTAGATTAGCCAGACAGGTGTTTATTAGTAAATATAAAAGAGTAAAAATAATAAGACCAAGGACAATCTAAAGTTTTGATAGTTATCCGTATGCTCTTAAGGCTTAGCATACACCATATTCACGATATGCCCATTAACAATGTCCTTAGTAGTATAGACATCTGATGATGATTTATCAATGACCTCAAAGAGTCCAGTACAGAGCTTGTCTAACTTATTTTAACATCCAAAGCCATGAGTGTCACAATAAATAACCTTTTGCCATTTTTAAATAGTGGAAGAGCTGCCCTTTTTGAATCTTCATATTCCTTAGCCTTAATTTTCTACTTGAGAGAATTGCCATAGGCAGAGGACTGTAACCCTAATTAGACTTTTCCAAGGTTTTTAAGTATTGTAGAGAGTCATTTCTGTGCTAAGTTCAAGAGAAGAATATAAAATTGGAGGAAACAAGCCTGACATCTATAAAGTAGCTAATAAGGTAACTTACACATTGATTAATGGTAGCTTAAATTATAGGCAGTGTAACGCACTGGCTCCTTCCAATGAGCCACGAATGAGTTGGGCAACAAGATCCATGTTAAAGACCATAGGGCTGACAGGACTCCTGATACTACTCTCCTGGTGCGCGCGCTACAAAATTGGACAAGCACCCCCTGGAAAACAGTTGCAAGTATACTTAACCCCAGCAACATGCCTTGACTCCAAGACAAGGTATAGAGGGAGGCAAATGCCCTCCCAAGCTCACTCTCAAAGTCCAATTCTTGTTGATTTAAGCCAAACATGGCTGCAGTTAGGCAATATCTTTAAAATAAACCCAAATTATAAATATATGAATTTTAGGTTCCTTTATTTAATATTTAGCCAAGTTGATAGAAAACAGAACTGAGGAGCCTCCAGCTCCCAGTTCCTTCCCTATATACACATGCTAAAAGCTAAAATAAAATATAATATAAGCTTATGGTGCCATTGCCAACTTGAATGATGTTTGGTGTAAACTTTACAGCAGGATCGCGGAATCTTTACTCAATGGTTCCATGCCAGTTCCAATCCTCAACGGTTCCACGCCAGTTTCATTTCGAATCCCAATTGAACTGCAAAACTCCCAAGCACCCGTTTCATTCCATTCTCAATTTGAATCCAAATAAAATCTCGAAACTACCCATTTTACTCGTTTTCCATTTTGTTCTGACTTGGACGCCCATCTTGCTCCTTGGCTTACTCCAAGCTCTGGCCCCTTAGGCGTCCTTGCCAGAACCAATGCCTCCTCCTCCTCCATACATACCGACACAGCCTGCCCTGTCTTACCAAAGATCAGGGCAATGTGATGCTGAGGATAGACCTCAACCGTCACAGGCAGAAGTTGCCACCAAAAAAGTAGATTGCCCGGATGGAAGGTTTACCTGATACAAGCTTTTTCAAGGTAGTGTCCAGGGTACCATTTACCCTTTTGACCATACCATTTGTTTCTGGATGGTAAGGCGTCATCAGTACTCCTAGTATTATCACTAAATTGGCTAGTTTTGGAATGATATGCATGGTAAAGCTTCTTCCAAGTTTGGGTAAAATAAACTTGAGGAAACCATGCATTTAACTAAACTGCTTCATTATAAACTTGAATGTACTTCTGGAATCTATTTTAGATAAAGCACGAGTCTCTACCCTATGAAAAAATAATTAATATCAGAAATAGTGTATTGACTTTTTACTCATGGTCAGAAATCTCTGTCATGTCAATAAAGATTGTGTGCTAAGAGAACCCAGGCCTTACTAGCCAAAAGTGGTTGCTTTTTTATAAGGTTTGTGGGCTTGACGTAAAGTGCATCAAGCAAGATGTTTCACAACTTTTTGATTAAGGGATTTATCAGTAGTCCCATTGATCTGCTCTAGGGGTTTTTTTGTAAAACTTTATGTCCAGTTATCTTATGAGTTGAAACTTTTCTCTCTCAATGCAATCATTAATTGCAACAAAATTGATTTAAGTCTAGGTAAGTTTGATAATCTCTTTGAGGAGATTAGTGTGCACCCAATGTTGGTTAGCAGTTGGGATAGCAAAATAAAGGGCACAGGATTGGGATCTGCACCGTCCAAAGTTTGTAAATGCCCCAGAAACATTGGCGGCCTAGTTAAAATAAAAAATTGGCAGTTAGTATTTCCCCAAAGATTCTAGCCTGGCAAGTGCAATGTAACCAGTTCATCAATACTCCGCATTCCCAGCCCCTGTTGTCAGTGGAGCACAGGGTTTAAGTTTTACTGGATATTTATCAAATGGTGCTTTCAGAAAAGTTCTATGGAGATGTGCACAACCATTTTCTGAATGAAGTATATGTAGCACCATACTCTATGACCCACGGTTGGTTTGATCTCAATTTTAAAAATAACAAGCAGTGAATGGAGCTGCAGAGGTGCGTGTGGTGGTAGACCTCACAGATGGTCAACAGGTGGTTGAGACGAAGTTCACTTGGTGGACCAAGTCAAACCAAATTTTTGTAGCCTTCAACTTTCTCCCCACAACAACAAAGAGCACAGTGCTAGAGCTCCACCTCAAGTAAGGGCTAAAAGCTATGTATAAATTTACTCCTTTGAGGTAAGACGCTTTACGCTCATGCTGGACCTGTGCACAGGCAAAGCGATTGCTGTGATCACCCCATCTGCAATCATTACAGAAATTTTGACCCATAAAACCCACCACATCACAGTTGTGTTTGTTAATGGTTTAGAATCCTACCCGTTCTGTGTCATAGTGGATAGTGCGCCCCCTATCTGCACCTTTTGAAGTGTTTTTGGCCACAAGACCCACACCTGCCCCACCAAGGAGGGCATTACAAAAATTGGAATCCTTCCTGATGCAATGGGCAGTGCATACACCCATTTTGAACTGGCTATAGACACTGACGCCACCTTCCCATGGGGTGCGTAGGGTGTTACATTCAGGTCAAACCTGTGTCCTCGCAGAAGCATAAGAAGGCCAAGCAGGCCTGCAGAGAAGCGGCCAAGGCAGCAGCCATGGCCACGTCCATGATCCCGCCTGCCCAGACCCAGGATGACATTTAGTCATTTGTGGCTGAAGTGGCACATGAATCTGTTCACCAATCAGATTAGGCCAACCAACATGAGGACCCAATGGGTGAGTTGGATTTACCTGAGCAATAGTACCAAGCCTCAATTGAAACTGATTCTACCACCAATTTCCCTCCCAAATTCTGTTGACCTCCATTTCTGCACCACAGGAACACAGCAATTCAAAAATTTAACCCAGGCAGCAAAAAAGAATATGAAAACCACAACTACATTGAAAGTAACTAAGTCCCTTAAGCCCACTTATAAAAAAGTGCACTAAAGGCAGGCTACTACTGCTGCTGATAAAATGGCAATGGAGAGGCCAAGGGGCCCTTCCCGTAGCACCTAAGGTGTGATGGGAAAAGCCTTCACAATAGGGATGTTGAACATTGCTGGACTCAAGTCCTCACCGTCCCAGGCCAGGAAACTGAGTTTATAATTTATAATTTACCTGTGGACATCCTGGCCATTCAGGAAACCCACTGTCCAAACGGTGCTAAGGAAACATGAGCAACCATGCTCTTCCCCTCCCTTTCTTTTTGGCCGCCACACTTTGGGGTGCTTAAATATATGCAGCCCATAATTTTAAATTTATTTCTAAAAATTTGTACCTTGATGGCTGTGTGCTTATAGTGTCCTTTTTGTGGGATGATAAAGTGTACGCTATCATTAATTATACTCCAACCTGTGTGTGGTCTCACTGGGAATTATTCTTAGACGTTACTTCCCTCCCACTTCCCCCTGACCCATTTGTGGTATTTGACATGAACTGCTGGGCCAACCTGGCCACTGACTGATGGCCTTCTGCACCTGCCCTCGCAGGGGCATGTAGAACTTTGCATTCTAAAAGCCACCTTGGGGCTTTTTGATACCCTACCTAAACATGCACCACTGCTCCCCAACATGTCCCATCCCCATATGCACAACGGTCAGCTGAGGTCTATTCCCCGCATTGACCTTATTCTCGCCACGTTGAGCTTTCTGTCTCAGGTTGCACAATTTACAATGACAAAAATTTATTTCTCTGATCACAGGTTGGTTTCAATTTCCTTCTCTTTGTCGCATCCAACAGAACAGGCGCCAAATTGATGCAGACTTTATCCAGAGGAGCTCACGTCACCCATGTTTTCCTCATGGGTGGACACCAAAGCTTAAGCACTGGAGTTCAACACACCGTTTTGTGCGGACCCACTTAATACCTGGTCAACCTTCAAAGCAAACACCATCCATCAGGCATGCTACCTCTCTTTGCGTCGCTCTTGGGCTGCATCAGCAGTCATTATGCACACTTGTAGAAGTGGACCACCTGGAGTCTAATGTCCCAGTTGCAGGCTACAGTCAGGATTGGGGTCGTAAGTAGTCATAGATGTCTGCTCATCTCAACGCACAGATAAGACAACATAAAAATCACGTTTGTGTGCAGTATAAGGCAAAAAATATAATGGCGGGCAACATGTGGTCCGCCTATTTTTTCTGAAAGTTCTTCACACCATGGGAAGATTAGCCTGCTCACAGGTGAAGCGGCTGGACCAATCCATCGCAGATACTCCAGATGAAGTGGCAACAAAAGTTCAAAATTATTACTCTAAATTGTATTTCCCAGATACAGTAAAACTGGCCAAAGTGACAAACTTCTTTAAAGTGCACATATCCACACCATTTTCCCATTACTCGTAGTTAATAAGGTTAATTTCTCAGGATGAACTCTGGTATGCCATTTTCAGTGCACCGCACAGAAAATTCCCAGGTCTAGACAGTATTCCTTATGAGTTCTATGAGGGATATTTCAATTTTTCTCCTTTTGTTGCTTGCCTCAATTAATTGGTGTCTGTTAGGAGCGCACCTCCTTCCTGGAAGTCAGAAGGCTTTTACAATATCGCTGTATAAAAAAGGGATTTGCTGGACTTGGCCAACTGGCGCCTCATTTCACTTACTAATACAGATTCTAAATTATCTATTAAAATTATGGCCAGCCGCCTAGGGGAAGTTGCCCTGATATCATTTCCTCTGAGTAATTTGGTTTCATACACAAGAGGTCTATATGGGACAACATACACACCGTAGCCAACGTCTGGAAATCCACGGCTAACGGGGCACTCGTTTTTTTAGACCATCATAAGGCTTATGATAGATTCAACTAAGATTATCTCAAAGCCTTCCTCCACTAGTTCCAACTCCCCCCATCAGTTCATTAATTGGGTGATGTTGTTTACAGAATCTGCCACAATGGCTGTGCCTGGCCCTGGCTCCCTCACTGACGTAGTTCACCCTCAAATTGGCCTCCGCCAAGGGGACCCTTTAAGCCCACTCTTATGTAACTTCATCCTTTACCCCTTCTACGCAATGTAAATGCCAGCCTTACTGGTGTCCATGTGCAAGAAGAACCAGTTAAGATGTTGGCATTTGCTGATGATTGTGTGGTTGGGGTGTCTATCAAAAAAGATGCACGCGCGCTTGAGACTACTATTCAGGTTTACCACAGTGCAAGTAACGCTGCACTTAGGCCTCCAAAATTGAAATCATTATATTTGGTCAGTTCCAAGCCCGCTGGTCACCAGCACCCCGTTTCCTACCTTCTCCAGCAGCTAGCTCACACGTTCGCTTGACCCGCCCACCTCATACCACCCTGCTTGTGCTCCCTTTCGTGCTAAGACCCACAGCTGGTCCAGTACATCATTTGTTGTGTGGCTGGAGGTGTGAGGGTACGCCTCGTTGGTGATGGAACACCATATCCTGGACAATGTCACAAAACGCATCGCCTCCCTTAGATTTTTTAGCACTAATGGTGCCCAACCCAAAAGGGGAGCCGCCAAGCATTTTATTTGCAAATGGGCCAAACAGAAGGTATTATTAGAAATAAAAATTCCTAATATGGCACCTCAGCTAACAGCCTAGGAAGCCATATCAGAAGGTAAGGACGCATCGTCTCCCTTAGAGTCCACCAAACTTCCCTACTAGGCAGGGTTGTGCTGACCAAGTCTATGTTCATATCTATAGTTTGGTTTGTGGCCCATGATATCGCCTTTAACCCATCTTTTTTCACCTCCTTATACGCCCTCCTACAAGGGTGGCTTTGGCTAGGCCGCCATCCACCAATGCACCTGGATGTCATGTTTGGCCTTCACCATAGTGGTGGTATGGGACTGCTCAATTTCAAGGCCCACGGTGCCAAAATACTTGGCACCTAAATCGCTATAGTCACCAACCCAACACTCACAGCCCAGCAAAGATCATGCATGGCCCACTCCAATTTCTCTCGCGCCCTGGGCCTCAGCAATCCTACCCACCCCATTCTCTGCTAAATATCTTGCCTCACATCGCTCTGCAGTGGGCCCACATGGGACGTCGATCCACTTCAAAATTAATTCTCATCTCCATGTGGAGCGCTGAGTGGAGAATTTGCATCAGTGGGCACACCACCCGGAGGGTCGCCCTACTCCCCTCTTCACACAGGAAGTACAAGGCCAAGCCATTCTGAATAGTTTTATACCAAGGAGGTCCTTTATCATAGCCAGGGTGGATTTTATGGACATGTTGGACATTCCCTACTCCATAGAAACCCAAAAACCATCTGGAAGTATGCCTTTAAAATTTAATTAAGTGGTTGTTATTGGTAAGCAACCCAATAACCTTTTTACTGCACAGGTTTGGTTTCCTTGTGCACTTTGTCGCGTTGTATAGAATGAATTATCAATCAATAATAGTATGGAGACTATTATCCGTAGTTATGTGAGAATTATATTTCAGCCCAACGCTTGGCCAGTATTCCCAATTAAATACTTATGAAGTCGTACTTGTAAGGATTCATTTCCTATGCTCTTGTCCACCCAATCTTTGCTGAGATACCCTAGTGACAGTCTCTTTTTGCCCAACACACAGTTGGCAGCTATCCCTAATTGTGGTTCCTTCTTCTCTAGATCCCCACTCAGATCTTTACTCTTCTCTCTGAGAGTCTTCCAATTATTGCCATCTGCAATAATAACCTTGAGACAGAACAACGCAATAGAAGCCTTTAGTTTAACTATACACCAAATTGATTATATCACTGTAAACTTTAAACTCTGTAAAGTACTTTTTTATTATAGTTATCCTAGGGAATACATATAGTGGGGAAATTGGCTGTCTAGCCCTCAGTAGACACCTTTTTGATGAAATGGCAGCCGTTGCTTTTGAATCACCCATCCTCATCTCAGTAGCAATGGTCTTCCCCATTCTGGCTAGGATTCCGTCATTGGCATCCTCGAGACCTCAAACAGATTGATATAGAAAACGTGTCCTAACGTTTTCCTCTCGATTCAAGCAAACCAACCATATTTGGCTAGCGACCTGCTTAGGTAATGGGACTTATTACCCATTATGGCAGGTCACTCACCAACCAATCAATTTGCTAGTTGCAGGCGGCATCACTCGCCTCACAACTTGCTATTCATTCTCAATCAGTCAGTGATAAAACCTGCCTGATCCCAATTGATACACCTGATAGTTAATCACTATCAGATGCCCCTGTTTCATCAGCACTCTGCCCGATGAGATCTTAAGTATTTGTCCAGATTGATCCCCGATGGATATGACCAGGTGAATATACAAAATCCCTAAATGTAGCTCTAAAACTCAGGCCAACCAATTTATGATACACTTTGCCTTAAGGAATTTTCCCCTAACTATACCAGTTAATCTAGCAGGCTGGGAATATGGGCAAAAATCCCAACAACGCCCATCACCCTCTTTTGCAGCTGCATGTTTGTTCACATGTGTGGCGCTGCTTGAAATGGGTATAATGTACTGCCAAGCAATTTGAAGCATCACACACCTCATGTGTTGTGTGTGACCATTATGGGACTTTGGTCCACTGCCTGGAAGAGTGCCCACCGTCAAAAAGCGATCTGCCATGAGGTTTAACGTTTTTTTTGACAGAAGCAAACACAGCACTTTAGCCTATCTAAGGACATCGCCTTGTCCTTAAATTCCCCTATACAACCTTCCCTCCAAGCCTTAGTGGTAGCAATTGCAATGTGGACTATCCACACGGTTGTCTTGGATGCCATTTCAGGCTCTACTTCAACCCTTTAGGAAGCTGTACACCAATTCCAGTCACACCTTATGGACCAATTTCAAGCATGGTTGTTTGGTTACCTACCATCCCATTAATGATAGTTGGTCTCATCCTGGTTTCTGGTTTATTTCATCAAATTCATACCCTTTCCTTCATACGTGCTCAATCATGGCGCAAACTCTACTCATGATACCCCCTCCCTTTATTTGGCATTCCCGCTGGCAACAGGAAACAGAGTTAGCTTCTCTGGGGTGCCTCTAGCTTATATTAGTTCTTGTTAGTTTACATATTGGAAGTGTCTGTCTCATGGTCAGCCTTCCCCAAATAAAAATAAAAATAAATTAAAAATAAAATTAAAATAATTTTTAGAGTTTTTATTGATAATTGCAGTACGTTCAGATGGCTTTGGAAACAGTAGGGATTTTACTGATAAATTTTTAAAAATTGACCTTTACCAGTCTTTATAATTTTTATTGCCTTGGTTAATGATAGCTGAATTCCTTAAAATTAGTTCTTTATATTACCAGTAAGCCTCTTCTCATATAATTCGTCTGTTTCAATCTGTAGAACCAGAATGGTTGGCAACTGCTTAAACTCATATGCATTTTGATGCTTGTACTTGCTTGGTGCACAATCTCAAAAATTGTACACTTTCAGTTTAGGGCACAATGGGCCAACCTCCCTTCAGGCTTGTAAGTTACGCAGCCATCTCATCGAGGAATGACTGTCATCCACCTTAAAATGGACTCTGTGAATGTATACTCTGAACTTCTTGCTTGCATAGATGACTGCAAGGCATTCACGCTCTGTCACAGTATATTTTTGCTACTTAATGTTAGAGTATGGCTTGCATACATTCCATAGTGTTCATCACTGAATTTGTCTACCTGAATTAACATGGCACTTACTGCTATTAATGATGAATCTGTTTGTATAATTATCAATCAACTAAAGTTTGGGTATTGCAATATTGTTTCATCATTAAATATCTTATAATTACATCAAAGGAGTTCTAGGCTTCCTCATTCCATGCAAAGCCTTTCTAACTTCCTTAGAAAGCTGGAAAAAGTGACTCAGTGCTGGAAGCAAAATTTAATTTGAACTGGCAATAATGGCCGACAATCCCTAAAATATTTGATATCTCAAACATACTTTGTTTGTACATGGATCATATCACCTCAACATTAAGTTTTAAGGGTGTAGTTCATCGGCATCTACAATAAGATCTAAGCATCTAAACTCCTTTTTAAAGAAGTGACATATCCAAGGTTTTGTCTACAATTTTGCTGTTGATGTCTTTAAATACCTTCTACCAAATGCCCAATGTGAACTGTAAAAGTGAGATTAAAAATTGATATCATCTAGGTAGCTGGTAATGCATAAGAATTCAGATTTCCTAACATGGAATCCATTGCTTGTTGGATTGTCATTGGCATAATGAAAAGACATTGAGGCATCCACACCATCTAATATAGTCATTGGCTGGTAATGATTATACAATCTTCTTAATCCTCCTTATTTAGATCAATTTTTTTGGTACTTGGATATGAGTTCCAAGACCAAAAAGAATTGAGCCCTTCCTAGGCGATCAAGAGTATCAACTATCCACAGTAGTGAAAATGAGTTTTTAGTTATTTTTATTCTTCTTACAGTAATCTATGATAACTCAGTTTAATCCATTTTTCTTTTTAAAATCAGGATCAGACTTCACAAGGTTTGAAGATGGAACCAATAACTCATGGGTAAGTGGTTTGGCAACTTTATCAGCAAAATGGCTTCAATTTCCTGCTAACGTCTAATTGGCAGTATGGGAATTGGCAGCTGATTTATGACGCCACCGTTATAAACTACATCTTTAACAACTGATGCATAATAATCTTGTTCAAACACCCCATGTTACTGTTCATACAATTTAAGAGCTTAAACCATATGCTCCTCTGAGGTCACCAAAGTTTCTTAATAAAACATGGCAAAAATTTCCTTGATTTGGGTCAACTGGTGACCCCATCTTTTTCATCTGGCCAAATTCATGTAAAGAATAAAGCTTCTTAGTAGGAATTTAATGAGCATAGGCCATTATTTGATTCTCTTTTATCTGTATTGGCCTATCCAATAGGTTGGCAACCAATAACTGATTTTACCATGACCAGGGATTAAAATCCCAAATGTAACACGTGGATTAGTTCTACCTTACTACCATGGTGCGTAGCTTTGCCATAAAAATATTCAAAAATTCCCAAAATAAAGCCAGTTTTGATGATATCATGCCCTTTGGAGCTAAAACTATTGGCCTTTGCGCCCTTAGAGAAATACCTGACATTATCTAATTTGATCAAGCAGCTTCCTAGAACGTCAACCAGTATAATAATACTTTACTGGAATGATCCCATCCACATATACTAGACTAATAATTGTTTCTCTTACTCTGAGGTGGATCTTCTTTCCAGTTTAAAACAGCAACAAAGTTTGGCCTAAAATTTCGAGATTGAACTTCTCATATATCACACAGAACTCCATAATGTCACATGAAATTAATGTCAATTATTATCTCATATTTCTGATTTGGTAAAAATATTGCATTGATGTGACAATGAGTGATCCAAACTGAAGAGTCAAAGCACTATATGTTCCCCTAGAGTTAATAGTTTTTAGGCTACTGTTCCATAAACCTTACTATGATTCACATCAGATGCAAGCCTTATTTTTGTTACTAACTTTGTAGAGACAATGTTAATTGAAGCTCCACTGCCAATGATGACTTGAACTTTAACTTAATCTACCAAAATATTAGCATAAGTACAATGAAATAATAAAAATACTTTTTATGTGAAAATAGCGGTTCATTAGATAAATCAAGGGATTTAAATCTGTTTAGCTAATTAGAATTTCCCTTAATGGTGGTTATTGGAACCAAGATAATGGAAATTCTAAGTGCAAACTTTTTAAGGTTTACTGCACAGATTCAATGTTCGATAATTAAATTGAAGATATACTAAATAAATTAGTTGACAAAATTATGATGCCTTTTGTCCTAGTTGAGCTATTCACAACCAAATGGAGTATGTCTTTGATGGTAGACAGGTGCCAACGCTCTTCCTTCTGATACCAGAAGATACTCAAAGCCTTCCAGACAATACAATCCTATCCCTATGTCTTTTCCTCTGAAGTTGGCAACATCCAAACCAAGGGAACTTCTCCTTACTCTCTTGACATAAAAATCAAGGACTTGAAAGCAATATATATGTCACAAAATTGATTTTGGGCTCTACTAGTGTGCCAGGCCAACCAGTATGAAGACTGGTTGACCCTTTGCCATTTCGCCTTCATAGGCGTACCAACCCCCTGTGAGTCTGCGTCCAACCCATCAACACAGCAGACCAACGACTTTGCCTTAGCCCTAGGTCCTGTGGTGTGCCCCAGCGAGTTCTGCCCCCATCCTGGGCGGCTAAGGCACTCCTGCACTGCCCCAACATCCCAACCCTTTGCCAACCCATCAGGCATGCTCCGGCGAGTCCTGCCCCCATCCTGAGAGCCAGGGCACTCTCATGCTGCACCCCGCAGGGTTGATGGCCTGTTGGCAACGTCATTGGTGGATGTTTGGCCAAGTCCCGCCTGTTCCTCCTAAGGCTGAGGTATTGGAGCTGGCAGCATTTGCCACTACAGGCGCATCAACTTGCGCCAAGGTCAGGGATCTCTTGTCCCATTTCCCTTTATCCTGCTGACAAACTTATAATAATTAAAAGTAAATATGCAAAAGAGAGATCTTTATTTGGAGGGAATGAATAACCTTTATGCTATAGGCTACTTCGCCTATTAAGCCCTTTAGCTATCCAAGCCAGCACTTCTAATGAATCTTGGTCATTCATGGCAATGATTCCCTCACAATCCGCTCATCTATTTACCAAATTCTAAATTAGGTCAATCCATCCTCATCACAAGTTTCTGGTTGATTTTATATAAAATAATTATATAGATAAAACTTTAAGCATCCTCAGCATGAGTCACAGGTGCTCCAAATTAGCAGTGGAACCTTTTTCAGATGCTTGGCAACGGATTCATCAGCTTTCCGCCAGAAATTCCCACAATTGACCTATGAATGGTCAAGCGGCAGCAAGTGCAGATTCCGCCAAACCCAATTTAGTTAATAATTATAACATTAAATAATATTAATCTAGGCGATTAGCCAGCAATCATGCCTGACTGACTGACGCCCTATTTTTATAATATCAAAAGGATCCATTGGTTAATTTCTACACACTATAGACAAAGGAAAACTTTTACTCCAACTTTAATCCAAATACAAAATACAAAAATGTATAACAGTCTAGATATATGAAACTTTTCAATTGTGCTTATCAAATAAAACCAAGGGATTTGCATAAAGAAATATGACGCCCAACTCTTCTGTTGGCACCCCAATAGGATTGTCAGCTGACAATTTTTGAATTAACCCTCAGGACTTTTAAAAAAACGATGATTTACTTCATCCATTTTTAGCAAAAGTGGTGCCCAACCCAAAAGGGGGAGCCGCCCACATCTTTATTTGCAAATGGTCCAAACAAAAGGATTATTAGAAATAAAAAAAATCCTAATATGACATCTCAGCTAATAGCCTAGGAAGCCATATCAGATAGGAAGTGAGCTTTGGGAAAGCTTTTGTCCAGCACCCGCTTTTGCTGGTGGACCATGGTGGACAGCATTGGGGTGGGAGCATCAGCAAAAATGTGGCATAAGGAGGTATAGTTGTGGGTTTTCTTTGTTTATGAGGCCAGCGGTGTCCATCGTCTCAACATATTGAGCAAGTTGATGCTCAGCAAAAGTGATGAGAGCTGGCACACAAGTGAAAGACTTGATGCGCCGGCAGGTTTCAGGATAATTGGGGTTAAAAAGAGAAGTTTTTGCCGCGTTAATGCAAGCGTGTCTCACACCCAAAACTGAGTTCCTCAATGTCATATTTTAAATCTTTCTCAAATTCATAAGGAAAATTGGGGATAGGAATACCCTCAACCAGGGGTTCCATTGCCCATGGAGTTGCTGGCATAGTAGGGTGTTGGCAGGAGATGAAGCAGCTTTAACTGCCATTTTATTTAGTATCTTATAAATGGGATAACCTTTTTAGATGAAAATGTCTGGGCGCAATTTGAGAGGACTGACAAAAAACTCCTCCAAAGCAAAATCCGGGTTAACTTTATACAACTGGTCATTTTTGGCAATCTAATCAAGGCAATTAAAAATGATTTGACTTGGATAATGCTGGCCCAGACGCTGGAGTTGGCAAGTTGGCTGCATCTGATTGGCTATGAACTGTCAACCACAGCAGCTCAGCTGAAACTGTTTCAGTCATTGGCTCAAGTTGGCATAAATAGACTGAATTTTTTAAACTCTTAAAATTTTGGTTGTCTGTGGCTTTGACAGCCATGCCAGAATTCGCTGAGGATGGGGGCGGGAGAATTGAGCCCCACTCAAAAAATTTGGGTGTGGCAGCAGTCAAGCCAACGCCAGAAGGGAGAGCAGCAGAAGCAGCAGAAGTGGAAGCCATAGGGCACTTTCACTTTGAGGTATCAAGCTTAAAGCATAAGGGGCAAATGGCGTGGCTGTTCTTGACATGCACCCAGAATGGGTGATCAAGGGAAGATATAACCCCATGCAAGGGGGAATCATGAGATGGGTGTCATGATGGAATGGGTGGATCATCGCAAAGGTGCACAGCCCTGCCAAACAATAAGCTCCAATCAGAATCATGAATTGCAGCATGGGGTCTGCGCTGTAAACGGCCAAACCCTTTATGAGCTTGTGGTGGAGGCATTAAGGGGAAAGGTGGGAGGGCAACCTGGCAAACTGGACCACCAAAGTGCCTCATCTGGGAGCTGGGTGCAAATGGTAGGAAAAAGGATATTTTTAAAAATTAATGGCAGCTTAGATGCTGCAGTTGCATCAGCTTCAGAACAGAAGGTGAGATCAAGATACCCCTTGAAGGGGCAAAAATTAATAAAGTCAGTGGCTTTATACACTGCTGTGGCCATCTCAATGATGGCCGTGCTTGCATATGGGAAAAGATTTCCATATTATGACCCAGAGGCTGAAATAAAAATTGCTCCATGGGAGCACCAAAGGGCTCTGGAGCACCGCTTAAGAGTTTGTGAGGTGGTGGGCCAAGTCCTGAGGGGGGACATAACGCCCAGTAGCGTTAGGAGAGCTAGATTAGCCAGCCTGGGCATGCTTCAGCAGCAGTCAAAGCACACCAGCAGGTGGCGCACCACCGCCCCATGCCAGAGAAGTGGGCATTGAAATCATCATCATTTTTAGATTTTTGCTTATTTGGGTGGTTATGTTTTGTATCTTTTAAAATCTAAAATTGGCTTTAATTATAGCTATCAAAGTGAAAAGAATGATTTACTTAGTCCATATTTTCAGATTTCACCACCAATTAAAACATGATCTCTCCTGGTCTGTTATCTGAAGAACATGTTTTAACATCATTCAGCCCCAGCGAACTACTATTAAAAGACTAGCAACTTTAGGTAGTGGGACCTTTTACCAATTAACATCAAATCTCATTGCCTAAAAATTTAACCTTCAAGTTGCTGCCAAAAAATTGTCAAAATTTAATAACTACCAATAAGCCCTTGATTGGTGACAAATCACAATTGATTTATACTATATAATTAGATTATTGATTGTTAAATCAACAGTCAAAATGATTGTAAATCATTGTCATTAATCCTCCCTTGATGGAACATCAGTAATTTAGTAGAATCAAACTCTGATTTAATTAACATCCCATAAGGAATTAAAATAAAAAATCACTACCATATCATATGATAACACCCCATCTTCTATAGTAAATCACCCCAGTGGTTAAGCAGATAATACTATAATCAATTAAGCTGTATTATGTAGGAATACTGAAGGTACCAACACACACCACCACTTGACCATACTATCTAGAAAATATATCTTCAAAGGCAGACGCCGCTTCATTCACAGGCCTGAATCAGCTACCATTATTTAAATTAGATATTGCAAAGTAAATATTTTTCCCTTGATAAATGCTTCTCTGCGTACCCCTTCTCCTTAGACTGTTTCTTCATCTCTTATTGATGCCACCTCCTACAAGCGAGGTTCCATGGCTATGCCACACCAGGTTTCTTCAGTTGATTTTGCTGATAGTATGTTCTGGAGAACATTTATTCCATCAGTTCAGGCTTTTAAAACTCCACGCCATTCAAGGATCAAGAATATTCTCAGTAAGTTCTCTGCTTTATTCCTTAATTTTTGTACTCCTCCAGGCTGAACTCTATGTTTTCAATAAGAGCGGATCTTCTAACTCTCCTTACTCAGCCTCTTCACAGCGGCCCAGTTTCAAAATGAGCTGGTCCTCCCAAATGTTCATGTTCTTTTTATTATTCATCACTATTTCATTATAGTACATCCCCCTTTTCCTGCATGACAACGGGAGTTGGGAACAACACCTAAACCTTTGACATGGCAAAGATAAAATATATATTATTGAAATATTTGTATTCTTTAATTTTTCATCTTTTCAAGGATAATCTCATTAATATGAACGTATTTTTCTATGTTTGTTCTTTTTATATTTTTTCTCTATAGGCTTTATATTGGTTTACTTTTTTCTTTTATTATTAGATATAATACTTTAGTACTTTCTTTAGACCAAATTCATTATAAACCCATCAGCAAATTTCTCAGAGTATAGACATCTTCACTAACTTGGCGGTAATCTTAAATAGTCATATCTATTGGCCATTTGTTCCCAACTTGTCACTTATTTCAACAGGTCTTAATCTTATTTATCAGTTAAAAGCTGACACTTGATCCCCCTGATATCATAATAAGCAACTTTATTGCCAAGCGCCAGCTCCTTTTGAGCTGATTATTTATTTTCTCTAGAAAGAGATTTCTGGCCTTATTTGGCATTGACTTGAGTAATTATTCTCATCCTTGGCGTTTCTTGCCATTTCCGTTAATATTTCTGGGCCAATAATCTTCATTTTTGTCTCCCAACAGCAATTGCATTCATTGTTAAAAAATGATAAATTAGTTCCCCTCCTGGGTCCTCGACAAATAAATCTTAGGTTTCTACTCCATCTGAGCAGATATCTGGCATAACAGGGTTGAATGCAGCGCTAAAACTTTCTGCATTTAAACTCCTAAACTCATCCTGAATCTTAAAATTTTATCCATTTGAGGCAAACATATATTCACTTTCCTCTTGGCTTCTTCCCCCAACAATGGATGGCAAAATGTCCAGGTGAACCACATTTATGGCACTGGTTTTTTATTTATCTGTCCACTTTGATACATCAGGATTCTCTGTTAAAATCCAGCTTTTATAATTGTTAATTCTCCCATATTCTGGTCATCAAATTTCGCAATAAATTGATTCTCATTAGCAGGTGTTTCTTTATAGAATCTATTAGGAGTTGTTAAAACTTAAGGGAGCTTAAACCTTGTTTAAGCACCAATATATAATAATTGGGATTTCTTTCCTTTATATATTTAATCGCTTTAAAGCCCTTGTTAAACTGCACAGATTACTTGTATGTGTGTTATTTGACTTGTTGATAAATATTATATAATGAGCATTAGTAGTATGAAGGCTAATATCTTAGTTAGCTGATAGACAGGATAGTAATTAGGTCCAACTCCAACCTGGTGCTTGTCATAATATAAACTTCATCCTATTTCATCTGGTAGAGCCTAGCCTAGGATTATGTTCAGAGGTCCTCAATCTTCTTGTCACGCAGAGTCTACAGAGATAGCAATAATAAAGACAAAGGATCTTGTCCTTCAACAACTCTAATCATAAGTGCAAAAACAGGATAATTATAAAAGTATTTTAACTTCCTATTTATCTGTTTTAATAAAAATCAGGGGAATCTACAGAAATTTGGCGCACAACTCTTTGGTGGCACTCCAATTTTGGGAACGTCGGCTGTCATCCATGAATTAACCATCCAGAGTCATGAAAAACAATAAATTCTCATCAAATTAATCAGATTCTTTCCCCTACTTGACCGCGACCTCTTCTGAGTTGCAAAAAGTACTGTCACAGCGTCCTTACTCAGTCCCAACAAGTTTACCCTTATTTGGTAAAAAACTGCTTAGATAATGGTACTATTACCCATAAACAGTAGTTTGCAATCCAGTAAAGGTTAAACCAAACGTTTCTCTATGACAGGCGACATTACTTGCCAGCAACTCATAAACCCCTTAGTTGCTTAGCAACTAAACCTGATTGACTCCTAAAAGTCAATCAAGTTATTGATAATGAAATTGACACCCTAATTTATTGCTTATTTTTCAGGGATCATCCCAAATGAAACACTCATCAATCTGGCGTGTTGTAATCTGGTGGATCAATAAATATATAATGAGAATACTTCTACAAACAATAGTTATAATATATGCAATGATTAATTCTCACATACACTAGAGGGATGAATCCAATAGTGAACAAGAGGATTAAACATAATTGATGAAGCTAGGTAATGTGAGCTAAAATCCTACCACATCCCCTGGTTTGACCAGATTATCCAGCAATGAAGGTTTTCTGTGAGCATAAACTGCGTGGATTTTAAATAAGTCTGCCATCATGTCTTAATTTGGAGTGCTCTTGGTCCATCTTCATTCCTTGCTCAATTTATATTGGTTTAATCCTCCTTTTTTCGTGTTTCCATTCTGTGTCCTCCTCGCTGCCACCTCTGCAGAGCACAGTTCCTCCAAACACATGCCGTGCCAGCCTAGTTTGGGTGTTCTTGCTAATATAAAGGTTTGGTTGCCTGTTATCCCCCAGGTTGGGGTTTTATGACATTTCATCATTTAAAGGATGTTCTAGGAAAGCTTCTTTGATTCATTGTAACCTGTATCCCCCAGTCTGGGCCTTATTTCTCAAGGAACTACTCTCAGCAAATCCATTTTTAACCCATCCTGATTATACCTATGTGTTTTGCTTCTTTCAGCGCCTTGGGACTACTTGCAGCAGAACCAGTTTCAGCCCAAGTTGGTCCTACTGATTACATAAGGGAACGTCACTAGATGCTTTTTAAAATGATTAACAAAATCGAATTTCAATATGTTTTTTGCATTTTTATACTTTTGTATATTTTTCTATATGATCTTCATATATTATTTAGTATTTTTCCCCTTAAGTTATCTTTTAGCCTCTTTACAATGACTTAACTATTAGGTTTAGTTGTCCATCCTTCATTTCCCCTACTCTTGTTCAGAAATTCAGTTTTTGAAATTAACCATCTATTGTGGTTCAGATGTCTATCTTTAAGACTTAACTAATTATCATAATTCAGCGGCCCCCACCTGGGACTTGACCAACATTAAGACTAGACCTATTTTTCTAGATACATTGGTCCTTATGGAACATTGCACTTTTCTCTCCTAGATCTAATAAATGAGATGTTTTATATGGACCTGGTTCACTACACGACCAGGTTTGTTTTCTAATTTTGTAGGCATCAGTTGCTGTCTTGGCAATCACTTCAAACAGACTCAACCACAAATTATCCAGCTTATTTCTTCATCCAAAACCATGGGTGTCGCAATAGGCTACCCTATCCACCACATGGTACTCCTTTATCGCTCTTCAGTCATTGTCATCCATCAACTTTGCTTGAGTCCCTTTCTTTAAGGTAGTATTAAATGCTTGTGATTGCAGTTTATTTATATTACAGTACAGTCAGTTCAGGTATTGATTGGTACTCATCCCTGCTCCTGGATTTACATCATAATAAAAATGGTGGTAAGACTGCCCTTCATCCATAAAATAAGTTAAATGCAAACTTTCCTGTCGCCGTATGATGAAATATGTTATAGGTGAAGGTATACAAACTTAAGTAAGTACACCAAGTGGAAGTTTTCCTCATGTAATAATTCTGATATGACTGGATGATAATTGTGGGACAGCTAGGGTGGAATCCGCTGAAAATGGTATCAGTTACAATTATTCAAGTGCCTCGAGATGAGGTGATATTGGGAAATAACGGGTTTTTATTGGATATAACAGCTTTTTATTAGATCACCTCTATATAAGGTGATAAGGCAATAGGGTCATGTCGACATTTGGCGAGTACAAAGTAAATAGCCTACAATTAGGGTGTAAGAGGATTAGAGAATAACAAGCCAAATATAAGGAGTATCAGCGGAATAGAATAGCCCAAGCCATGAGAGCAGTATTGCCTGAAGTCGCTGTATATAAGTGAGATGGGCGATTGAGAGAGGGTAGGTTTTTTATAGCATAGAAGAGATGGGACAGCGAAAGGTATCTGTATTTATAAAAAATTAAGAATTAATTTGGGGCAATTGATCCTATTTTAAGTATATTTTCTAAGTGTGTCCAAAGGACCAAAGATCCCTACATCATCTGTCTGTTGCTCAGTGGGTTGACCTGTGCAAATAACATAATGGATCCTAACGATACCATCCAAAATTATAACAGTGGTGCTCACTACAGGGGGCCCATTGATCAACCATCTAACACTACAAAACTCCAGTCGTCAGTCATGCCGTACACAAGCTGTGTTGTTGGGGAATCTTCACAGAACACCGCACCAGCTGGATATGAGGAACTCTAAGTTACCTTAGACGCGGTGATCAAAAACCAAGATGAACTTCTTCGAGAATGAGATGCTGTCATGCATCAACTTGATACTACGTTTAGCCAAATGCAAATCTTGGGACAACAAAACAAAGAACTCACCAAACTATTGAATGATACTACCAAACAGCTGCAGAGCACAGAACAAAGATTGACTAATACCTCTTGGTCTTCTCGCTGGGACAATGATGACTATCAAGAGGGGACATCATATGAGGAAGAATATGACACTGGTCAGAGCTACTACATCCATGATGGTAGTACCAAATATGAATATGAGTCAGAATGACACTTCCCTCAAGTAATGGTGGTACTGCCCATGGTAGAAGGTCATGCAACCCCTGAAGTGGCAGACATCCCAACTTCCACTAATCCAGCTCCTCATTGAGAAACCACTTTTGGATCTCGATCCAATCCTCAGTATGGCCCAAAACCCCATGAACAGGATGAGGAGGTTAAATCAAAAAATTACCTCCATTTGACTGCAATGGGAACATTAATGGGTTCTTCATATGGTTTATGTTTGCAGTAGATTGTGCCTCTGATAGATGGAAGGCTAAGTTGTTAATATCTTCCTTGAATGTTGGAAGCACCAATAAGGTCACCTGTTACCTACCAAGTAGCTCTGTCACCTATAAGGACATAAAGGATACTGTACTCCGCCTGTTTGGGGTACTTCAAAGATGTCACAGCGAAAAGCAGAATTCTTAGAGATCAGATTCCTTCGAAACAAGATCTCCTAGAGTTTGCTGATCAATTCACAACAGAAGCCCATGTGCTGATTGGAGCTGGGTACTTTGCAGAAGCTGACGTGCGCATTGCTATGACCTCCGCGGTGAAGCTATTTTGTGAACTTCAAAACGTTATTTTGCCACTTCTGGATGATGACGTATCTCTGCTCAAGATTGTACAGTTTTTACATCATGTATCACCTAACTTTCCGCCGCCAAATATGGAATGGAAGACTAAAGCTGCTACTACACCCTCTTATTCAGGAGAACACTCTCATCTGCCTCTAGCTCCGGATAGTAATCCTCAGCCTTTCTATAACTCTGCGCCTCATCCTTGGCTGAAATATACTCAACAGTTTAATCAGTGACAATGGGTTGGCCATGAAAACCGTCAGCAACCCAGTTATCAACCAGGACCTAGCTATGCCAACTGTAAAAAATCAGCTTACTGACCTGGGGCTGGTTATGCTGACTGACCCCAAACTTTTCTGGTCTGGACCCTCTTATGAGAATCAAGGACGTGGCTTTTATGGGTTTGACTGCTACAAATGTGGTCACCATGGTCATTTGGCGAAAATCTGCCATAACCGCCGTGTGAACTATGTACCTCAAGATCAATACTATCAGGGAAAAGATGGAGCGGAGTAGAGATGGGACCCTCTACCTCTGCGATACCCACTCAAAATGTCCCCAAACCAATAGTAGTAAACCCTGCGAAAGTCCCTCAGTACAATGACGAACTTTTATATCAGCAGTTATTTGGAGGAGTAAAAATAGTAACCTGAGCTCAAGCCAAGGCAGCGGCGGAAGGAGAGTCCCCCAAACAACTGATGATGTATGCCTGTCAAATACTTGATCAAGCTTCCTTGGACCAACTTATTCTGCTGCTGATGCACCAACTCCGAGAGGAGTAAACGCCGCCCTTCCAGTAGATGCCACTGTCAAAGAATACCCCCAAGTCAGTGAGGGGATAATGAGTTTTCTTGGAAAAGAGAGCCCATAAATGTTCATGTATTAAACAGTCAATATTCTTCTTATTCCGAGTGTACATACTGTGATATTTTTTAGCAAAAATAGAGTTTGCGCTATAATAGATACTGGTGCTCCAGTCAACATAGGTTCCACTAAATTGATGGCAAAGTTGAAGTTGAAACCTGATTTGGATCATCGAATGGTTTACGGAACTTCCAAAGCAGTAAGCACTGTCTCTGAGGGGGCTTACAGTGCGCTAACTCTACGCTTTGGGTCCATTGTCACTGTAGCCCTGGAAATTATGCTGCCAAATTAAAACTACGACCTTCTAATCAGGACTGCTTTCCTGTGCTGTTTTGGGGCTGTTGTTAATATGACCAAGGAACCCTCGCCATTCTGGGTCAGCGGATACTAATTTACTTTACCACTAGTGGAGTACCAAAGGATCCTGTGCATATGAGCCATATCATCCTTGCCTATAGTGATGGCGTGATGCCAGTTTGCTATTACTGACTAAAGCACAAGACTTGGGCCCTTCCCCAGCAGATATATGAATATCAGGGGATACCTCTTCGAGTGGCAGGGCCCATATCTATCCCTTCTGGCCATCAAGTCTTAGTGAACACTGAGCTAGAAGTGGAAGTGCCGAGCGGGTTATATGGGGAAGTCATTAGGATCTATCATCAAACATGGTTTGAGCTGCATGTGGCTCCAGGGATTATACTTCAGGGACATGGGGAGATTAAGGTTTTGTTAGCAAATCTCCATAGTGAACCAATGCAAATATGCTGATACCAAATTGTAGCATATTTACATCTGATTCCAATAGATGAGGTCCATCAGGTTCATGCTTTTGGGTCATTGGATGAATTTGGTCTAGTGGGTGAGACACCTGCCGATATACCAATGGTGATACTGCAGAGTAAATTAATAGGACTATTGGAAGAACAAAAAGACCAAGCAATAGCTTTATTTTAGATGTATAAGGGGATTTTTGCTGTTGACAATCATAACTTAGAGTGTGCTCGGGGGTGGTCCATTAAGTAGACAAGGAGAACATCCTTCTATAAGGTCTCAGCTAATCTGCTGATCACGGGCAGTGGAAGACGTTGTTACTGATGAAACCAACAAGTTGCTAGAGCAACGGATGCTCAAACTGTCCAAAAGCCCGTGGGCTTTTCTTGTTCTAATTGTAAAAAAGAAAGATGGTACTAACCACATAGTAATAGACTACTGGAAGCTCAACAGTATTACAAAAGGATTCATATACCTTGCCAAGAATTGACAATGCTCTGGACCGATTAGGGGGAGCCTGTTATTTTTCTGCAATGGACTTGATATCAGGTTACTGGCAAATTGAGTTACCCTTAGTGGAACAGGAAAAATGCGCTGTATCACCTTTAAAGGCCTTTTTCAACTGATGCAGATGCCTCAAGGGCTGTGCAACGCCCAAGCTACGTTTCAGCGAGCCATGGACACAACTCTTGGTGACCTGAAACTGTCATACATCCTTGTATAATTTGACGATATTTAATCTTTTCTCTCAAACCTTTTCAGAGCATCTTGACCACCTCGAAGCAGTATTCCAACAGCTGGCTGAGGCAAACATTAAAAGTATATCTCAAAAATGTAACTTCTTCAAAGATCATCTGGAATACCTGGGGTTTGTGGTAGACTCTAAAGGGCTGAAACCACAGCCAGCTAAGGTGGAGGTTATCAGCAATATGACTACTCCCAATAGTAAGCATGGCATACAGGTATTTTTGGGAGTGGTCAGTTACTACTGGCGCTTTATCCCTTTTTTAGCTGTAATGAGGGGCCAATATTCGACTTTTTAAAAAAAGGACGCTGTGTTCAAATGGACAAAATGTCGTCAATCCGCTTTCAATACACTATGTACAGCATTGATAAGCACACCAGTGTTATGATATCCAAACTTCAATCGGGAGTTTATCATTCATATGGATGCATCCCTCTCCGCTGTTGGTGCATACTTTCTCAGAAAGATGATGAGGGGGAGAATCATCATGTAGTGTACTGTAGTCAAAGTCTGATCTGTCACAAGCGTAATTATACTGTGACCAAGCGGGCGTGCTTAGCAGTAATCTATGCATATAAGAAATTCAGAGTCTATCTGCATGGAGTAAGTTTAAAGTTGTAACAGATCACGCATCATTACACCGGTTGCAAAACCTCAAAGAACCTAAAGGAAGGTTGGCTCGATGGGCTCTTAAGTTGCAGGCTTATGATTTGGGATTCTCCATCAGCTGGGAGTAAAGCATCAGAACGCTGACTGTTTATCTTGATTAACAACTATTGAAGTGACAGTGGACCTCAGCGATGTGATGTATGATAAGATGCTCAGCAAAAATATGATGATAAACCGCCTCAGGTAATCAAAGTGTTAAATAAGATGCAAACAAATACCTTCAAACGGAATGTGGAACTATACAAGCGTATTGGTGATTCTATGGTGATTTTTATGTGCCCTTCATCACGTCTGGGAATCATTATGAGTGCACACAAGGCAGTCGGGCATGATGGATTGTGTAAGACTATGGAGTTGCTACACCCTCAGTACTATTGGGAAAGTATGAGCTTTGATGTGCTCAAAATTAATTCCTGTTTCCATCAGTTCCAAGTGGAGAAGCCATTTCGCCGTATAACGTCACATCAGTTAGTAAAACCACATTTTGTGTGGCACACGGTTTCCCTCAATGTCATTGGCCCCTTTCCAACTGGATACAACTGTTGTAAGTACATTCTTGTGACTATAGACCACTTGACCCGGTGGGTTGAAGTGAGGATGATACAAGACTTGGGGGCGGTTACTGTGGCCAGGTTCATGATGGAATGCATTATTCAGCAACACGGCTGCCCTCAGTTTATTCTAACTGACAATGGAACTAACTTCACCTCGCACATCCTACCCAAACTGAATGAGCTTATGGGAATCTGCAGGTTTCTGATGACCCCATATCACCCCAAATCCAATGAAATGGTTGAACGTGTGAATAGAACTATGGTGAACATACTACATAAATTAGTAATGGATTGACTTATAATTAGAACTCTCTCTCCTTTCCACTGCCATGTTCACCTATAACGTTAGTTACCATTCCGCCACAGGGAAGAGTCCTTTACAACTACTATATGGCTGACACTCAGCTCTTCCAGCGTTACTTTTCTTTGTGTGTAGAAGCCACCAGTGGACTGGAACCCCACTGCTATTTAACTAACATCGCGAACATTCTGATCAAATTGCAAACCAAAGCGTATTACTTTAGCTTAGCCAAGAAGATCAGGAATCAGGCCACTGATCAGGCATTTCATAGTGGGCTGGCGCCATTCAAGGAAGGCAATATGATTCTCTTCAATGACCAACATGGATTTGGGCAGAAACACAAGCTGGCCAGTATTTGGATTGGTCCGTTTGAAGTTATAGAAAAAATTGGAGTCAACACATATACCATCAAGGATCCTGCAAGTGTTCAGATCATTAACCAAGTACACGCGAAGTTCCTCTGACCTTAAAAACAGTAGGATCCTATCATCCAGTCAAGGAGGGGGTAATGTCATGGTTCCAATATGAGTGGACAATAATCATGGGACAGCTAGGGCGGAATCCACCAAAAATGGTATCAGTTACAATTATTCGAGTGCCTTGAGATGAGGCAATATTGAGACATAACAGTTTTTATTGGATATAACGGGTTTTATTGGATCGCCTCTATATAAGGCAATAAGTCTATGTTGACATTTGACAAATACGAAGTAAATCACCTATAATTAGGGCGACAGAGGTTTAAAGAATAACAAGCTGAATTTGAGGAGAATCAGAGGAATAGAATAGCCCAAGCCATGAGAGCAGTATCACTTGAAGTTGCTGTATATAAGTGAGATGGGCGATTGAGAGAGGGTAGGTTGTTTATAGTGTAGAAGAGATGGGACAGCAAAAGGTAGCTGTGTTTGTAAAAAATAAATAATCAATTGGGGATATTGCTCATATTTTAAGTATATTTTCAAGTGTGTTTCAAGGACTGATGATCCCTACATCGTCTGTCTGTTGCTCAGTTGGTTCAACCTGTGTGAATAACATGATGGATCCTAACGATACCATCTGAAATTATAAAACCTCACAACCAATTTCCTTAGCATTGGGGCTAGTTTTTCATAGACTCTTTCAGCCATTACTTTCATTTCTGGCATGTATGGAACTGATACTACTCCTCAGATCCCCATAAATTTATTAAGCCTCAGGATTACATAGGAGGTAAATTGGTTCCATTGTCACTCAAGATCAATTTGTGGCATCCATGCCTGTAAACCACTTTATCTAAAATGAATTTTGCTATGCTCAAGGATCCACACTGTCAGAGCTTTGGTTTTGACCCATCTACTTAGATGGTCTATTGCCAATATGATATGTTTCGCGCCTTCTTTGCTGATACTCAAAGGCCCTATTACATCTATTAACAAAGTGTGCCACAAAAATCCAGGGCGTAATAACCTATATCCTGTTTTATCCTTATGAGGTTTGTGGAGTTGGAATTCCCCACAACAGGCCAGGTATTCAGTGACGTCATAATTGATTGTTTCCCTGTAGTAGTACTGGAAAAAATGGTCCATGGTCTTCCTTAGGCCCCCTTGGCTGAAGACTATGTATGCAGCTCAGATCATTCCGCTTATTCTGATGGCTTTGAAAATAAAAATCATATTCTTCCAAA